>LPNX010561005.1:3875-14603 GCA_001517045.1 Pseudotsuga menziesii
CAGCCAAGCAATTTCTACAAAATGTATGAGATATGTTTTGAGGCATGGAGACATTGAATGGGTTGTTGAATGCCAAATCACAACTGAGGGAACAACTTCCAAAGTTTCCTTTTAGCCCAAATATATTAAAACATTGTTGTACAATCATAAGAGGGTTTTTGAAGACCTTCCACATGGTAGGCCACCAGACCGTGGCATAGAACACAGGATTGAGTTGGAAGCTGGTACAGTTCCAATCAAAATACACTCCTACAAGCATCCAAAGAGATTAAAGGATGAAATTGAGAAGGCCATCAAGGAGCTCCTTGAGTTGGGCCTCATCAGACCAAGTTCCAGTCCTTTTGCTTCTTCGGTGGTTCTAGTGAAGAAGAAGGATGGGACACTTAGAATGTGCATAGATTACTGAGATTTGAACAAGAAGTCAATAAAGAAAAGGTACCCAATTCCCTGAATTGATGAGTTAATGGATGAGCTGCATGGAGCCAAATTTTTCTCCAAAATAGATCTCTGGTCGGGGTACCATCAAATCAAGATAAGTGAGGAAGACATACAAAAGATAGCCTTTTGTTGTCACTTTGGCCACTTTGAGTTTCTAGTCATACCATTTGGCTTGACTAATGCACCAAAAACCTTCCAATCATGCATGAACAAGGTATTCAGCAAACAGCTCCATAAGTATCTTCTTGTGTTTTTTGGTGATATTCTGATCTATAGTATGACATGAGAGGAGCATTTGCACCACTTGGAGGAGGTACTCACTATGCTTGCAAATTTGTCATTTTTTTCCAAGATGTCTAAGTGTGAGTTTGGCATGACAGAACTGTTGTATCTTGGCCATGTGATATGCCAAGAAGGGGTAAAGGTAGATCCGAAAAAAATAAAGGCCATATTGGAATGGGCCAGCCCAAGGAACCTCACTGAGCTAAGAGGCTTGATTGGCCTTTGTAGCTACTACCACAAATTTGTCAAAGGATGCTTTTAGTTGGAGTGAAGAGGATGAAAAATATTTTCAGAAAATGAAAGAGATAATGAGCAGCTGTCTAGTACTTTCCTTGCC
This sequence comes from Pseudotsuga menziesii, assembly GCA_001517045.1. Lineage (NCBI taxonomy): Eukaryota > Viridiplantae > Streptophyta > Pinopsida > Pinales > Pinaceae > Pseudotsuga > Pseudotsuga menziesii. Next base: position 4,933 of record LPNX010561005.1, read on the forward strand.
TAATTTTTCCAATCCTTTTGTGCTGGAATGTGATGCCTCTAGGGCAGGAATTGGAGCTTTCCTAATGCAAGATATGCATCTGATTACATTTGAGAGCAGAAAATTGCAGCCACATGAAAGGTTTTATTCCATATATGATAAGGGGATGTTGGTCATCATGCATGCCTTGGCCAAATTCAGACAGTACTTGGTGGGAGGTAGAATCGTTGTGAAGACTGATCACAATAATCTTAGACTCTTCCTTACCCAAAAGGAACTCAATGACAGGAAGCAAAAATGGGTGAGTAAAGTTCAATCTTTTGATTTTGACATTAAGTATAAAAGGGAAAAATGAATGTTGTGGTTGATGCACTCTCCCTTAAGCCTATGTTCTCTTTGCCACAAATATGTAATGAATGGAAGATCTAGTTGGATACTGAATATTCTAAAGATCACTTTTCTTGTGAAGTTTTGGATGGGGTGAACCATAATGAAGAGTACAAAGTTCATGATGACCTCATCTATTACAAAAACAAAATTTTCTTAGTGTTGGGATCTGCACTAAAGAGGAATATTTTAGGAGCTGGACATGATGCACCAGTGGTTGGTCACCTTGGTTTTCTGAAGACTTACCATAAGGTAAGGGAGAGATTTACTTGGAAAGGTATTAAAATGATGTTCTCATGTATGTGAAGAAATGTTTTGCATGTCAGTAGAACAAAGTTGAGCACTCACATCCTGCTGGACTCCTCCAGCCTCTTCCTATTCCAGATAAAAAATGGGAAAGTGTATCCATGGACTTTATCACAGGGCTACCAAAGTCACAAGGGAAAGACAATATTTTTGTGGTGGTTGAAAGGTTGACAAAATATGCACATCTCTTTGTAGTATTATCCACTATTTCAGCTAGTGAGGTTGTTTCCCTATTCTTTAAGGATATTTTCATACTGCATGCATTGCCCAAGATTATAATAAATGATAGAGATAGTAAATTCACTGGTACTTTTTGGAAGACATTGTTTGGTCTAGTTGAAACAAATCTGAACATGAGTACAAGCTATCACCCCCAGACAGATGGGAAAACCGATGGGGTGAACCAATGGCTTGAAGGGTACCTCCATAACTATGTTACGAGACAACAAGGAACTTGGGAAACTTGGCTCCACTTGGGTGAGTTCTGTTACAACATCACATTTCATCTTTCTATCAGAATGACTCCCTTTATGGCCTTAGATGGGTATGAAGATCCAAATTTTGCAGACTTAATATTTGGAGACTGCAAGGCACAAAACGCTAAAGATTGTTTACATGACAACCAAGAAATTTTAAGGGCATTGAAAGACAGTATGCAGATGGCACATAATCAGCAAAAAAAATTTGCAGATAAGCACAGAACAGATAGAGTGTTCCAAGTGGGAGACTTGGTGTATTTAAGGATACAACCTTATAGATAGTCTTCCTTGAAGAAGAAAGGGGTAGAAAAACTTCAGCCCATATTTTATGGACCCTACAAGATTAGCAAAAAAGTTGGTGAAGTAGCCTATGAGTTGGATTTGCCAGCAAACAACAAATTGCATAATGTTTTTCATACTTATTTTCTAAAGAAGGAATTGAGGCAACAGATTATGGTTTCTGAAGAACTACCACCTCTAGATGATGAAGACCATTTGGTGTTAGTACAAGAGAAAATGTTGATAGGCAGAGAAAGGAAATTAAGAAATGGAACAATAAAGGAATACTTGATAGAGTGGAAGGGATTGCCCAGTGAGGATGTCACTTAGGAGGGTGAGCAGATCTTGCATCACCCTATTTTGCTTTTGCTTGAGGACAAGCAGATTTGGGAGGGGAGGACTATCATGTCCCCTCAATTTGACCATTAAAAGTGTTGACCATGCTAAACTCCTAGGGGCTCAAATTGACATTAATTATTCTTCCTAGAAAAAAATTTGCTAATAATTATTGAGGCATGTATTTATTTTTTTTATCATTTTTATTTATTATACAAATTAATGATGTGGAAATAAGGCTTCCATGCCAGGAGGGTGCATTGGTGGAACTAGTCAACTTTCCTTGGTGAAAAATAAGAAACTCCATGACAAAAGCAGTTAAGGAAATAAAGGGAAATTGCCTAAAAGTAGCAGAAAAGAAGATAGAGGTAAAAGCAAGAAATTTATGCAAAGGGAGGGTGAATTTTCCTCTTAGAGAACTCAGAAAAGATGTAAGGAAAAAAGAAGGAACATTTATGGAAGGTAAGCATGGTTTCCTTTTGAGCCAGGAAAAGTAGAAAGTTGTCATAAAACAAAAGAATCATATTTTGACTAAGGGAGGGCATAGTTTCTAAATGTGAGGGATGAGTGGGACATTGAAAAAATTCCATATGGTCCTACATTCCAAATTACCCAAGGAGGGAGCTTATGTGGCTAGGGTTAGGGAACCCACGGGGTTGACTTGCTCTCACGGGTCACCATTGGCCTCCATTTTCTAAACAGTTCATCCAAATTTCTATTAAAGGAGAATTCAAGCCCATTTCTTGAGTTTGGCTATTGTGTATGTTGATCTATTCTTATGTGAGCATTCCTTTCTGAGTGATGTGCCTTAGACTATTGGGAGATGAACCCCAACCTTCCCTTCCCCTCTCCTTCCATCATGTTCTCTTCTATTGCAAGCATGGAGTGTTAGATTGCAAACATTGAAGTATTATCAGAGATATTGTCAGCCTCCATCATGTTTAGGTCGAGGTTGAGTGAATCCCATTCTTCACCTATGCTCTTAGCCCTTTTTGTTGGTCATGTTCCGGGCATCATGTCAATTATTTTGGAGTCTCCTTTGTAATGGTCAGTTTATTATATGATTTCTAATTTGTAGCGGCATTTAATGCTGTAATTTATATTTATCACATCGAGATATCTCTGTTCATAAAAATTATGTATTCAATTTCACCAAAAAATCTTATTTATCATTGTATGGGGGAAAATTGATGAATCTAAGTACAATAAGAAATAGGAAAGGTTATGGGAGTGATTGGATAGATTTTATCTATTAATTGATATGTTATTTACCTCTTTTATACTTCACATGTAGTTCAGAAACCAATTTACCATGAATTAACTGCTTTATTTTAGACCTTAGCTAGATTGCTAGCTTTAAATGACTAGTCTTGCAATTCTAGATGTAAAATGAGTTATGTTAGATAAAAAAGAGCCTTGTAAGTTCATGTGGGTCACTGAAAAACCCAAATTCCCATTCATATCTCTAGAACCATTTTTGTTCAGTTCAGACTACCTTTTGGGATCCTCCACTACACAGGGTTTCACTAGGCCAAAACTGTTGAAACCCCACAAATTCCTCCAAAACTCCTCAAAACTTTCTATAACTGATGAAAAATATCCAATCCGATTTCTTATGATATATGAATTCTGTAAAAACCCTCAGCAAGTTTCCAAAATCCCCTGGTTGAAACAGGATGAACTACTCCTCCTAGTTTCACGGTTTGGTTACCAAGAAGTGTGGAAGTAGGTTTCCACAAAGCGGATTCTGAAACCTAAATGGAAACAAATATAAATGTGTTAGGGAAGATTAAATTCTATTTCTAAAATATCTTTTGTTTCTTCCCCCTGCTCTCTCATCTTCCCCGCAAAATTTCCCAGGGAAACCCCTGATTTTCCTAGTCCAAAGAGGCTCTGAGTGGTTTAATTCAAAGTTCAAAAATTTTAATTTAAGTTATTTATATAGATAGTGTTCAAGTATGCACACCAGACTTGGTACATTACACAACTGAGGATTAGTATCTCACGGTTCAAAGAAAAAAGGGAATATTCCTCAAGTGATGAGGAATATGTACTTTAAAATACAGAAGGATTCAACTCATGAAGAACCTCTTATCCATATCAGCATTTGGATAAGAAAGGATGAAGTTGTGAATGAAGAAGATAATGAAGTAGAATACTTCAGTTATTCTTGGAAGGACATAAGGATCAAGAAGGAGTCCGCCCACTAAACAAAAAAACATAAGTGTTCAATTAGCATTCAATGATATTGTTTGGTTGTGCACTTGTTTATATTCAAATGATGTATTATGCATGTTTGAGTGTTTGCATTTATACTATTGAATTGCACATGTTGGGTAAATAGTTGATGGTGTTGTACAACATTCCATTGCTACTTAAACACCTTTGTGGACATATTGGGAGTAATGCACTCTTAATAATGTTGGGGTAGAAGGCATCCAGAAAGTTACCATATGCGTACGGGATATGGATGAATGTTGTAGCATTAGCTAATATAGTTTCATGACTGTGTGACATATATATTGATGCATTAGATTAATATCTTTCTAATCATGCAACTGAACTTGACTTTAAGATTGTTTTGAAGAACAAGTGATTACAGTTCAGAAGAGGAACCTGAAGCTCCCTAGGTCAGAAACACTGTGGAGAAATAAATATCTTTAGAAGAATATTAAGAATATTGATCACATGAAACTGAGCACTGTTTCCTTATTTATGAGGTTTGTTTTTTTTCCATATTGCTATGGTTTACCTCTTCTTTTTCTTTTCTTTTTCTTTTCTTGTTTGTTACCGATGAAAATGCCTTCCACTTTCAATATTTTCATCCACTTAGAGTTGCATGCAACCTTTCATGTTTAGTAAAATAGAATCTTATAAATATCCAACCATAGAACCTTGCCACACTATCTAAAGAATATAAATTTCTAGTTATCAGTTTGAAATCTAAAATTGTGAAATAGTCATGAAATAACTAAGGCTAGACAGAGCGATTTACGGTCTCACATGTTCAAAAATAGTGAAACGTAAGGGATAGAATAAAGAGAAAAATAAACCAAAAGGATATCTCTATAGGTAGGCTATTCATATATGAGACAGATCTATAAAGTGTAGAGGGAGGAAGAATCCAAGGATTAGCGCCACTTGGTGGTATATTTTTCACATAAATAGACCCCTCTCTCTATAAGTTTATGGATAAATATAAATATCTCTTTAGCATGGAATCTTGAGGATATAGTAGTGCCCATACATGCATTTTTAGATAGGTTGATCTCGATCCTGGTAACAGATTCGAACTCGAACTAGGGACTATACTACTCGATTAAATTTATTTACTTCACCCCTTAATTAATAGCATGGAAAAAGTAAACTAGGTAAATAAATAATTAAAGGATTTTTTCAATGGAATGTTTAAACTACATGTCCAATCCTTAATCAAGAGTATCATGTCCTGAGATACACGTCTCTATTTAACATAATCATCAAATAATCGAATCACCAAAGGGTAACAATATTTCAAATTCCATTAAACAATATCAAATATGATCAACAATGTGTGGCTGTAAGCCCATTAAATATGGCATTCACACTTAAGGAATGAACATCATGGATGGTTTAACAATGCATAAACAGAGAGGCTGCGAATCATTTTTTCTTCTACAATATTGTACAAACCCATAAGGGCCTAATAAAAACAATTTAAACTTATCTTCGTAGTGATGGTGAAATCCCTATCCTTAAGTGGTCTGCGAACCCAGTGGGGAACCACTATAACACACTTCTAAAATAAACCTTACTATAGGATGTCGATGGATCCATTGATGTCGACTGAGCACGACCACACTGGAAAACACATGCATATCAACAAACTAAGAAATGTTAGTTCGTTTGCCAAGTAATGACTAGGGTTAAAAAACTTACCTGACCCAATGAATGAAAGGGTGGGACTTGGAAGCTAGAATTCATTGAAAGCTTCTATAGCCACCCAAAACTTCACCTACACATTTAAGGAATAGGGTTAGAGTCTTTTTTTATGAATTCAATTTTAAATAGTTAAAGAAACTATTAGTCGAGTCATTACCTTATATGAATGCAGAGAGGGCCACGGTTTGACTCCTCCTAGATGCCCTTATCATTCCTATGCCTACAATGAAGGAGAACCCCCAAGTCAGATAATTGCATATGCCAATATTTCTGAAACAAAATTTAAACTAACTGAAACCAAATTGAGAAGTTTCATTACCTGGTTAAAGGATTGGAAATCTCAATGAAAGATTTGTCTTCTTCCCCCCTCGATGATCCAGATAAGCCGAGTCCATATTGGTGGCCTTACCACTGATAAAAACTTTCAAGAAAACATCAGAAACAAGAAATAAACCTTCATTAACAAACTGCGCAAGACACGAGAGGGAGACATGTAAGCATCCATGAAATGGTCGAGTTCTCTTCCAACAATAGATATGGACCAAACTAATGCAAAAATGAAACCCTAAAACATATAAAAACCGCATTAATTCCTTACCAAAACCCTCTTAGGAGATCATGATAGATGGAGGGCCGAGATCCATCTCATACCACCTTGCATGCTTGCCATTGAAAGTTCCTGGCTTCGTTGTCAACTCGCAGTCAAGATACATTTTCTTACCTAGTTAAAAAAATATTTGCATGCACTGGCACCCTTGTGTCTCCCCGCAAAAAAATGTTCAAACCATTTTATAAAAACATCAGCAACCATGTGTAAGGGTCACGACTATGGTATTATCACCATAGACTGATAACTTTAATCTAAAACAACCTTAATCAAAACCTTTAACCGATTTACTTCATTACAAACCTTTAACCAAAGGTTGCACTAGGTCTTTCGTACATAAACTTTAGTTATATATTTTAGCTACCCTTGTCAACTCATAAGAGGAGGGTAATGCTAGGACTAAGCCATAGTTTAGGCTTAGGTCCCTACCAAAACAATTATTTAAAATAAGTGTAGAAGCAGTGAGAACATCAACTTAAGGTGTGGCTATAGGGTCGTTTTCACCCATATGCAAACGACATATGGGTATAACATGTCCATCCAACGTAAAATTCAATTTAAGTTACTTCACCTGCATATTACTCATGACGACAATATATTTTTATGATGCGACTAGTTTATATATGTTACGATAACATAATCGGATAAATGAATAAAAAAAAAATTTATTTGGATTTTATAGGTTTGTGACACGTACCATTTTCGAGGTTTGATCACACAGATTAAAATAAAATAAAAATAATAATTTAAAAAAAATACTATTGCACTAGTGCTACTTGTTCTCTACATTTCTACCTATTTGTGTAACACAAAACCATCATTTAGGATCTCAAAGGTTGCACCCATAAAGACACATACCTTATCATTTGCAAAAAAAAATGTGGCTTTAGAAAAAGTGAAACTTGACATAGTTATGAAAAATTTCAATACATAAAATTTATATATTCTGAAAGGTGACTCAATTTCATACCTTTCTTATTTTTTACTCAATATATAAAAAAAATTGAATTAATTCCATCTAATTTCAAATTAAAGTTAACAATCATAAAAAAAAAATTTGAATTTTTTCTATCTAATGTCAAATTTAGGTTAACAATCATAACCTACTAACCTACTAATGGTGATTACAACAAAATTTCAATTTTTAAAATCATAGGTTTTGAATGGTGATTATAACAAAAATTCAATTTTTAAATTTATGTAATAGCATATAACCTTGTTCTTGTACATTTTCTTGTGACAACCACTAAAAGGATCATATTAATGATTATTGCATATGAGACTTGAGAACTAGATTAGCCAATGAAAATATATGCATGCCATAAATTGAAAAATGTCTTGTATTGTTTTTTACCTTTCCACGTGCCTAGATTTCATTTCATTGACCTAAAAATGTTTTTTAATGCAAAATTAAGAAAATTCTAACCGTGCTCATAAATATAAGACCTAGTTTTAGAATGCATTTCATAAGGTTGCATGAAGGAAGAGTGTATCTACGACTTTATTTTTTACTAAATGAACTTTTGAATACTTGTGTTTGAATGCTAAAGTTTTCCTTGTTTTGAGGGGTTATGGTTATTAGGTGGTTTAGATTTTGAAACTCCTCACTAGAGGGAGGAAACACCTAAAATCCAGCCATGCTAAAGGAGAAAAGTGGGGTGATGATTTCTTAGACTAATGGCTAACCTTGAAGGACAAGATTTTCTTGACAACAAAAAAAACTTCGAAATTTATGGGTTTGTAATTTTACTCCACCCAATCCTTTCATGGGTTGATAATTTTATTTTACTCTATAAAAGAAGGACCGATATATATATTAAATAATAGCTCACCTTATAAAAATAAAAAACTAAGATAACAACACTTTAAATTAAATAACAAGTAATTGTGAAAAAAATTTGTCATGGAGTGAAATTACCAAGTCATATATATTGATGTAAGTAAGATTACCAACCCAAATTTAAAAAATAATATATTGGGGCAGTGCGTTTGCCTCATTTACCATGAGAGTGTTATTGCACCGAAAGGCACTCTACAGCCCAGTATGGGGGAGATCTTGTAACGTTATTGCGCCGAAAGGCGCTCTACAGCCCAGTATGAGGGAGATCTTGTAACATTATGTAACATTACATAATGTTACGTAACGTTAAGTAACATTATTTCTATTAATAACAAATCATTATTTTAATTATAGGCCAAAATAAATGTCGGCTAGAAAAACCACCTAATATGGAGAAGATGTTGTAATATTCCTACCTAACAAAACAATAAAAAAGTAAAAATTTAATTATCCGTAAAAAAAAATGTGGATCAAGGAAAAAACACAATATAGGGGAGATGTTGTAATGTTCTTACCTAACAAAATGATAAAAAATAAAAAACCGAATTATCCTCAAAAAAATGTTGGCCTTGCACATGGTTTTAAAACTATGTGAACATGGTTTTAAAACCTTGTGCAAGGCCTTCTAAACAACCCATGGTTTTATTGTACATGGTTTATGAGGGCCATACAGATGGTTTTAAAACCATGTGCAAGGCCTCCTAAACAACCCATGGTTTTATTGTACATGGTTTATGAGGGCCATACAGATGGTTTTAAAACCATGTGCAAGGCCTCCTAAACAACCCATGGTTTTATTGTACATGGTTTAGGAGGGCCTTGCAAATGGTTTTAAGACCATGTGCAAGGCCTTGCATATGGTTTTAAAACCATGTATGGGGAAACGTTGTAATGTTTATTCCTAACAAAATAAAAAATAATAATAAATACTATATGTCGGCCATAAATAATATTAAATATTAATAAAGCAATCGATACCTAAGAAGAGATTTGATCCCTCTCGACGCTTGATAGAGCCTAGGATTTGGATCTATGCTGGTTAAATAAGAATTCAGATTTTAAATTATTGCGCTGAGAGGCGCTCTACAGCCCAGTATGGGGGAGATCTTGTAACGTTATGTAATGTTATGTAACGTTAATTTTTATTAATAAAAAATAATTTTTTTTAATTATAGGCCAAAATAAATGTCGGCTAGAAAAACCTAATATGGGGGAGATGTAATCTTTCTACCTAACAAAACAATAAAAAAGTAAAAATTTAATTATCTGTAAAAGAAATATGGGTTGAGGAAAAAAACACAATATGGGGGAGATGTGGACCTAATGCTTAAGAGCATGTGTTTCCTCTTAGGAGGTCACGGGTTCAAATCCAGAGGGGGGTGTATCGGGGTAGTGTATGTACACCTCTGTAGACTTTAGGACCTTAAAAATAGATTATTATTATTATTATTATTATTATTGTAATGTTTTAACTTAACAAAATAATAAAAAATGTTGGCCTTGCGCATGGTTTAAGGTTTCAAAACCATGTACACAT
>LPNX010561010.1:4226-18101 GCA_001517045.1 Pseudotsuga menziesii
GCTTATGGAAAGGACAGCCATTACCCGATGGATGGAAATGGATGGCCTCAGATCAGTCATTGCTTGTGTCAAGTCGTGGAAACCCATCGCCATTCACTTGCCCGTGTTAAACACTGAGAGGGGGGGTGAATCAGTGTAAAGCAATATTACAACTTTTCTTGACTTGTCACAATTAACTACCAATTCATCATACCATCATCAAACACAAAAGAAAACATCACCATATAATTTTGTAATCTTTTTGTATTAGTTTTGGTCCGGCTACAACCGTTAGGTAAAATCAGCACCTACTTATATGAAGAGCACCTACTCTGCATCCAGGACCCTGCCTGGTTTTCTTAAACCCTGCTAAGAAGGGTTTGAAGTATCCTAACCTCAAAAGCAATACAAGCTTGCTTATACAATTAAAGTATACTTGAGTTACCATACTCATGTCATCATACACAATCAATCTCTGTCACATCATCAACGCTTCTCATCATCTCTACTCATCATATAAACTCTGTTGTAATACTGCTCATCAGTCATCTTGTTCATTTGCTCACTGCTGCTCATCATAGGTCTGCTCATCAATCATGTCAGGAATTCCGCTGGTCACTGTCAAGTCATCATACAACTGCTACAAGGATCTGCTCTTGTGCATCATCTTCATCAACAGCTCATCATCATCATCAGTAGATAGGAATCAAAATAGTGTCATCAACATTATAGGGTTTGTATCCACATGGTCAAGCTCCAACTCTTCAAATTCTGGCAGACTGTCATCATAAGATATGCAGCATCACAGCATAAGGCCAGCATCCTCCATCCATGCATCATTCAGATCATTAGCAGGCAGATCAACATCATAGATCTGTCCATGTCATCACTCATCATCATGGCTTATATCATGGAATGTTTCATTGCATCATCTTAGCAACATGGAGACAAGGTCAGTCAATTATCAGTCTTCTGAATATGCCATCATAGGATGTGCAACATTGAACAAGGCACCATCACATCATCGTGCATTAGCATCATCTATAGATCTGCTCTCATCATTCTGAAAGCATCTAAGTGTACCAAAAACCAGAGCTAATGTTTTAGCTGAATCCCGAGATCTTCATCTGAAATGATCAAGCTTGAGCTGTGCAAGGTATTGAATATATATCTTCTGCTTTAAGAAAGAATTGCCTAAGTGTATGCCTTCAGGTACCTTCAGTTGTATGTCAGAGCTTGTATCTATCTGCTGCTGTACATGTGGACAGTGTTCTGGCAAAAACTTCAAACCAAATTCACCACACTTTCACAGTGAAATGTATTCAAACACAAACATGTCAGTGTCAATTTTGTCAATCTGATCACTCCATTGTCAAAGGCTCAAGGATGGAACTAGTATGCCACTGTCATCATCATACTTGTACATCATCAAGGTATGGTCTGGGACATCAAGGTCTTTATCTGTGTATGTGTTAAGTGCACATCATCAACATAGTTTATAGGATAGCATACATACCTTGACCTTGTATACATTATCATACCTGTCAAGACAATGTCTTGATCAACCTTCAAATGGCTGCCATCATAAACCCTTCATGCATTGACTGTGTAAAATATCAGTTCAGTCATCATCATGCTAGGACATCATCACTTGACTATGGATGTCTGCTTTCAAAACTGGGACACTTCTAATGTTACCTTAGTCAATGCATGTCAAACTCGGTCTGCTTGTGAACACTTCTAAGCTTGGACAATTTATGTGCATGCTGGTCATACTTCAGTGGTATGTCTAAGGAAGAAACCACCCTCAGTCAACCTTGGACAAGCTTGGAGACTATTTGTTGCAGCATCATCCAACCTCGAACTGTTTAAGTATATGCTAGTTAAAACTTGTTTAAAAACTTGGACTTTCAACCTCGGGTTGTGGCAAATGTTTGGTCAGACTTCGGACTTAACGTTGAAAAGGAGCAGCAACACACCAACCAACACCAAAACTCGGACTGGGACAGTCACTTGACTATTGTTGCAAATTTCACTTGCAAAAGGACTGGTGTACACCATGAGCCTGTGGTTGCCTCAATCTTCAAAATTCAAATACTCCACCAAATTCTGAATTTCCTCAGTTATATTTTTACTATACACCTGCGGCTGCCTCAGTCTCCTCAACGAAAAATCAAAGATTATGATCAAATCTTCAAAGCAGGCCAGCAGCTCAAATCATATCAGCTGGTGATCTACTCGCCCAGTTGACAAGTTTGATAGGGGACTCTCCGAATCGTTTTTAGCCAGCGAGATCCACAAACACCTGCCGAAAAAAAAATTAAGGTGAATAGATCAAGAGTGGAGTACCCACAGGATTTTTCACGCTGAAAGGTATAAAATTCCTCGCTTGTCACTCCCAGTTTTTATTCTTGAATTGGCTGTCAAAATTTGCTGCAAAACACAAATTTCCTCAGATACTGCTCCTTCTCAGCGAATTTCTCTTCAATTCAGCGAGCTGCTTCCCAAAATTCACACACTAAAATGAGGGCGTGAGGCCTCTATTTATACACAATTTTTAAAAAAAAATCTAGGCCGACATGCATACATATATTTATTTTTATTTTTATTTTAATTCTGAGCCGACTTATAATAAAAAATTAAATCCAAATAATACAAATCTTCCTTTGACTGGGATCTCCTTCAAATCTTTAAGTGTTTTACTATTTTACCTCAGTCTACGAATTCATAACAGTTTTTCACACAAACCCTTCCTTCAAGGGTCAAACCTTATCATTAAAATGTATGTAATTCTTTGTCATTATTTCTCTGCCACATTATCAAGGTTCATAGGGTGTCCACCATATCAAGGGTATAATAAGTGTCCAAGTGCCATGTTCTTCATGGTCATGACCTTCTTGCCATATCATCATCGAAGTGCCATCATGCCACCTCCTCTGGGGGTGCCAAGCCTCCTTATGTCACATGACCATCTCCATGGGTACCATGACCCCATCAAAAGACATAAATGACCACAGAATGGGTCATTAATGTTTCTTCAACGTATGAAGGGCTTCTCCATCGTCCACAAGGGCTTTAGCATCATCACCAAGGCTTTCATCATTATTGGCAGGGTCTTCAACACCTTTAGCAAGGTGGTGGCTTCAAGATTCATCCCCATTTTGTAAGGGATCAAGGCACTGCAGGTGGGACTTGGTGGCATCAATGACATCCCATGGGGCCACTGCAAGTCCATGTTGGCATCAATGACAATTTCATCAACAGCCCGTGGGCCCTCTCTTATACCTTCTATATGCATGCTATCCGCATATCTTATTAATGCATGAAGAGAAGAAGCTTCCTTTGCCTGCAAGTCGTGTACTCGGAATGAAGGATTATTGGTGAAACAAAAATGTCGACTACAACATGCATAGACATCAACTTTACCAAGTTTTTTTTTGTAAATAAAAAGATGTATTACGGCAGAAAAATGGTTACATTGGAGCCCAAAAACCTCAGGCCTTCGTCAACCCACCCAAATTCTTCCCCATTACATCAGCTGGTTACTCACCCATCCCAAAAGCGGAGAGCTCCCTCTGTGGAGAGCTCAATCCTTGATTTACATCCAGAATTACCACCATGCATACTAAATAAACAGACATACCTAAAAGCCACTTACTAGACCGCATAGACATAAGCAAAAAAACAGAGGATGCCCCAACGGGGGATTAAGGCAGAGCTTGGAAACCTGGGCCATGACCCACATTTTGGCATCGTCCTCCAGAAAGCTGAATAGCATCAGTCACTCGCTTATCTGGAGTATTATCAGTTCTGCCCATGCTCCTCCCACTTGCGCATCGACCAGACCCCCCTTCCACATGATGCTCCATCCCTGGATAATACAAGGCAATGCCCAAACAAGAGGCGATCTAGTCCACCTTCTGGTGCATGAGTCGACAATCCAAACTGAGGGCATCAAGCTTCCTTCGCATGTCTCAGCATTATTCATTGTGCTCCTTCCACACCTTGACGGGCTCCTCGTCACCTTCCTTCGCCATCATCTTCGCAATCTTCTTCTCGATTTTTGCTTGTTGCGTTGAGGTTCGACTAGGTGACCAAATTCATGATAATCCAATAAATCATAACCAGTCGGTCGTGAGTCGAGGCTCTCCCCGCCATGGAGTCGGGGTCGAAAATCCATCCATCAGCCTCTTCCCTTACCACCTCAACCAGCATGGAGTTCACTTGATCCCAGAGCATCTTCTCCATTTTCTCCGTCGCTAAACAGGCCATGAGCGTGATTCGATCTTTGAAGGCCTCCGCAGCTGACTAAGCCTGAAGTTAGTCCCAAGTCCCCGCTCTCTTCCCCAGTCTAATTACATTCTTCCCTTTGTCCGGGTTAACAGCCAGTCCTATGCTACTCCATGGTTTCCCAAGACCACCTCGAGGCGAAGCCATCTCTCGTTTCGCAGCCTCACCCTTCACAGATTCACTCTGGGCTCCTTCTACGCACATACAACACCCTAAACACACCAACCTACCTTCAAAGCTCCTCAGAATCCAAGTGATGATCTCTACAACCACCTTCGAATTAATAGGCTTTAGTTCAGTGGGCACGTTAACGGTTCTGTACTGGATATTGATTTCCCATATCCAGAAACCTTCCGTCTCCGTACCCTGCATTTGATGCTCTCTCATGTCTCTCGTCATTCCTGGATCATCACCCCACACGGAGGCTGATCAACCTTTCCCTTCGGGACCTCCATCGTACCTTATCTTAATGCTTATAAGATCACTCCAGATTATGTTGATCTTAGACCACATGGTTACACGCGTTAATGGGCCCGACTCATGGAAGGACCTCGAAATCGTCTAACCGTCCCCTCTGATTGGCCCTAATGTCACTGACTCCGACATTAGCCAGCAAGTCCGCCACTTGGTTTTCCTCTCTCCTGACGTGGATGAAGGACAGCGACGAATGCGTCATAACCATGGATTGAAGGTCTTCTAGCCTGTTGGCAAGGCGCCAACTAGACGACACTTTCTCCGTGGATTTGCCATTGGCCAATTGCTTCGCCATTTGGATGAGAATGCTAGTCTCCTTCCACTATCGCCAACATCCAACCATACCTGATGATGATTTTTATGCCTTGGATCATCCCTTCCAACTCCGTTGAGTTGTTGGTGTCCACTCCAATCGAACCATAGTAGAGCTGCATTATTTCTCCAGAAGAGTTTCTGCAGACCCCGCCATAGCCTGCGTCGCCTGGGTTGCCTCTTGCCTCTTGCCGCACCAAGTTATTTACAGGCCACTTTGGTATTTTATTTACAGGCCACTTTGGTATTTGTTCTCTGTGTCATACATTTTTTGCAATTGGATTATACAATGCTCAAATTATAGGTTGTTACACAAGTTTTGAATTCAGAATTTAATTCTCCTTCATTAATTACTTATCTCCTTATATTAATTATTTATAATACTTGCAACTTCATTAATTATTTATCTCCTTATATTAATTATTTATAATACTTGCAATTTCTATTTGGAATTCCCTCTCCTGCCTCACAACTACAACTTTGCTACTAAATCAGATGATTAATCTTATTGAGGAAGAGGCAAAAGGAAAGTGCATCCTAGATGAAACTAAATACAAAGATTATGCAATACTACTACCATGAATGCAAGTAACTTGACTCGGACAACAAAAAATGCAAAGGACAGCTTGTACAAGAAGATAACAGAAAAAATGACAAGAAAATGGTTTCAAATGTGTGAGAAAAACTTGCTTAGCATACCCTCTTTTCTCCAATCCTCCTCGCCGATTTTCTCAACTCCCCCTCCTCCTCGCCACTACACATTAGACGAAGACCGGTAGCCTCGTACAACAGACAAAAACGAACTCTACAAAATTACATTGCCTTGGCTTGAATTTCAAACATTGTTTTCTCTCATTTTCAAAGAGGAAGGCGGATATAGATTTCAATAGCCATTAACTATGGCAGAAATATAAGCGAACGCTGGATTGAATCCCCTGTTAACCAGCTCGTGGGTTTCATAAATGTGAGGGAGGTATATGGGAAGTTCATGGATTTCAAGCCAACAGTTAACTCAGACCATGCCTCGTGCGACTTCATGGAAACCACGACGAAGGATACTGTCATTCGATTCTTCAAGGATACCATCAACCACATTGAGCAGGTCGAAAGCCGTAAAACAACAAATAGGATGGTATCGTAAAACTATGAACTTCACACACATTTCCATGTGTGGGTCATTCAAAGAAGTGCCTCTGTTAGATTTCCTATGCAGTCTTTAAATGCAAAGCATTCTGGTTTTGTGTATTGCAGGCTATAATGGGGAAAATGCTTCTCAATGTGTCTTTAATTTGCTTAATCGAGTGCACACTTCCTGGTTTTGTTCAGGGCAAGCCATTTATTATTAATTTGTAAGAATGATAAACTTTGGTAGCAAAGTCACATTCACTTTGTGAAAGGAAGAAAAGAAGTTGCATATACATTTGCTACTTGTGAAATCTCAAATCTGGTGAAAACTACAGCAAATCGTCTTAAGGATGACTATCCTTCTTTACCTGTAAAATAAGATCTACAAGGCGATAAAACAAGAGAGGAACAAGAAAATATAAATCTTACACTTACATTGGTTATTCACTATTAGCAAAGTCACATTCACTTTGTCAAAGGAAGAAGAGAAGTTGCATATACATTTGCTACTTGTGAAATCTCAAATCTGGTGAAAACTACAGCAAATAGTCTTAAGGATGACTATCCTTCTTTACCTGTAAAATAAGATCTACAAGGCGATAAAACAAGAGAGGAACAAGAAAATATAAATCTTACACTTACATTGGTTATTCACTATTAACTACTGAACCCTGTTACCTGTGAAGAGCCAACCCTTCTTATTAAGCTTGCTAGAACCTTTTATTGTCAAGATATCTCTAACTTGGTAAGCAACTTGGTAGGCATGTGTTGTGCTCACTTCAAGATTGACTATTTGTTGGGGAGTGATGTTCTCCTCCACCGAAAAAAGAAGGCAAAGAAACAAAGAGCATTGAGCAAAGAACTCCAGAGGAAACCCTCATGACAAAGCTAGGGCTCCCAAATAACAGAGTGTGGCCAAATTCTTTCTACAGGATTACTCCGAATGAAAGAGCTAGAAGAGGAAAGTAGTGGTACTTGAAGCATGTGCCCATAAATTTTACTTTGCTTTTTCTATACCCACATCCTCTATCAACTTACATTGTAACCTCCTACAAAACTTAGATTTTTATAACTTGCACTATCCCTTTTTTTCTTCCATTGTGTTTCTGTCTTGTTGAAAATTGCTTTCCAAGCTTGTGATTTTGCTTCTTGTGCCTTCTTGCCTTTTGAACAATTTACCTACAACCCTAAAGCCAGTGATAAGCCTTCAACATTGATGAAGCATCCATCAAACTTATTCCACCCTGTATGTTAAATATCAAGCCATTAACATTGTTTGGCAATGGATTCAACACTCTAAACATTTTTCCCTAATCTACATAATACTTATGTACTCAATGTTCTTCTCTCTTATGTTAAGAAATTGTCTCAACACTTTAAAGGCAAAATTAATGCAAAATCAACATGCACCTCTTATACCTAACTTTGCTCTCTTGTGTTTAAAGTGTTAAGTACTTTCCACATTTATCCCTTTGCATATAAACATTTTTCCCTAATCTACATAATTCTTATGTACTCAATGTTCTTCTCTCTTATGTTAAGAAATTGTCTCCACACTTTAAAGGCAAAATCAATGCAAAATCAACATGCACCTCTTATACCTAACTTTGCTCTCATGTGTTTAAAGTGTTCAGTACTTTCCACATTTATCCCTTTGCATATACCCAAGTCTTTGCTCTTGTACCTCTCATACTTTACTTTGCTCTCATGATGTTATCATTCAAAATACCTCTTATCTTCCTCTTGCCAGAAGATTTATTTGCTCATCATCCATGGATATCCTAAATTGCATCACATCATCTCAAATAAATGGTTGAGTAAATATCCAAATATCACGTGGAATTGCATTCTCTCAAGGAAAAAAAGGAACATGCATATACTCTGCCAAAAAAAACATACACTGCTGTACGAATTGGAGGAAATTTCGAAGGCTATATCTCATTTGGACATGCATATATTCTGACAAAAAAAACATACACTGCTGTACGAATTGGAGAAAATTTCGAAGGCTATATCTCATTTGGACATGCTATTCCTTCAGCCAAGGTGTTATCTCCTGTATCCCCTCGAAAAGTTCACCATCTTTGAACCATTGAACTGCAAAAACAGAGAATTAAACACAATGAAGGAAAGGAAATTTTGTTAGTTTGGATTGCCATGAATCTTTAAAATGACAGATGGAAAATATGGATGCAGATAAGTGAAGAAAAACATTTAAGTTTTTAACCAATTATGCCATTAGAGTTGAACAAGAGTATGACCATCATTTCCCCGCTATTGGTATTAATTTCATTGTAAGTTTAAAATTTATCAACTATTCATATACACTCTTTGAAAACGCAAACAAAGTTGATGAAACCTAGATTAGTGTTCCTAGATGACCTATTATGCCCTTTAAATTGAATGCATGCCATTGGAAACGTCCGACAACATGGTAGGATGAAGGATATTTCACATCTCTATATATCTTTAGGTTGCAAAGATGCATATTAATTCTTAAATCATATATCACTAATCGCAAATAATTATTAGTAGGTTTATTTGAGCATTATTGGCCCACTATTAATATTCAGATTGCAGAGTGCCATAGAGACAACTACGGATCCTTATCAAGACATTTTACATGTGTGCAATACTAGTAGGTTTATTTGAGCATTACTGGTCCACTATTAATATTCAGATTGCAGAGTGCCATAGAGACAACTACGGATGCAATACTAGTACGTTTATTTGAGCATTATTGGTCCACTGTTAATATTTAGATTGCAGAGTGCCATAGAGACAATTACGGATCCTTATCAAGCCATTTGACATGTGTGCAATACTTCAGGACTCTTTTAACTATTCTAGTCATCTGTGTTCCATTCTGCCTTAACTAGGATATGCTTTTGACCCCCATCTACATTATTACCAAGGCTTCAAAACAATCCTTTAAGGAACCTATGAAAACTGAATTTTGTTTTGGAAAATATTACTTCTTCCATATTTTATTGATTTAATATATCATGTTGTAATTCTATGGAGGGCCTGAATGTACGGACATGTCAAAGTGGGGTTTAGTTTAATCGTTAGATTATTGCCCTATTTCATGTATTGGGACATAGGAATGGATGTAAGGTTGTATGGATCATATTCTTGGTCTTTGAAAAATATAAAATATACCTCTTTTACTTTGAAAATATAAAATATACCTCTTTGACCTAGCATGTGTGGACCTCCAAAGCCACGATGAAAATATGGTACCTATATGGTACCTAATCACCACGGAACACGGAATGCTTAGAAACCAAAACTATGCTAGTACTCTGAGCTCTGCAAGCGCAAAGTAAAGATGGCTGCAAAATAGTCCAGTCTGTGAACTGACCTGATGCAAAATTGCATTGAAGCGTTTGAAAAGAAGGACGCCCTACTGGAGTTTAGCCTTTCTTTGGTTTGTCTTACAGGGAAATTCTGTTAATAAGAATAAAAAATCTTATGGACAATATCACAAAACATTGTGCAGGGAACTAATGGTTATTTTCCCACTGTCCCAATCTCTGGTTGCAGCACTGCTCAAATCAATAAAAGCTCAATAGGGAGATGTTCTCTGAAAGTTTTGGATACACATTTTAGGGAGTAGATGCAATGGATTATCCACGAGAGTTTGGATTCAAATTGTATTGTATATTGCAACGGGGTCCTTGAGATTCTTGTTGGATAGACAATCTCTCCAGAAAAAGCTGCAAAGGAAGCTTTAGAAACATTATCTCAATTATTGTTAATTATTGATTCTCTTAATTTTTCTCTTCAATTGTGGAATTCTTGTGACAAATCACTAGCTCCAGACAGGTAGGACAACTACCAAGACTCAACGAGGTCCTTGAGATTCTTGTTGGATAGACAATCTCTCCAGAAAAAGCTGTAAAGGAAGCTTTAGAAACATTATCTCAATTATTGTTAATTATTGATTCTCTTAATTCTTCTCTTCAATTGTGGAATTCTTGTGACAAATCACTAGCTCCAGACAGGTAGGACAACTACCAAGACTAATGCTTTGGCCTGAAAGCATTGGCTCTCCTTACTTGGAAATCTACCAAGACTAATGCTTTTGGCCTGAAAGGGTTGGCTCTCCTTACTACGTAGCTTCATCATAAAAATAGATACCCGAGGACTATCTTCCATCTATGCCTAGGGATTGATTTTATTTGCTAGGTAGCTTCATCATTGTGAAAAAAGGATTATCATAAAAAGAATATAGCGGGACTATCTTCCATCCGTGCCTAGGTATTGATTTGATAGGTTCCTTTCTGGAATTCCAAAATTCTATGCTTTCAGTTACCATTAAACAACACACAAGTTATGTCATTAAACAAAATCATTGTCTTCCTCATGATGTAATATTTTTATAACAATTACTACATTGTTAATATATATATAGGTTAAAAGGAGGTCTAGAAGGCCATCACCACAAAATCATTGTCTTCCTCATGATGTAACCTTTTCACATTTTACCCTTTGAATAAGCAAGCCTATAGAATTACTCTTTTGGTTAGACAATCACTGGATTGCTTACTCGTTTTAACTGGCCGGATTATCTATAGCCAGAACAACTAAAGAAAGACCTTAGGGCATGGGACTAAGACTAAGAAAGCATACTGTCCACGGATCTAGGTGATGGACTAAGTGTAAGTACGAATATTCTTCTACAAAGTGTTAGCTCCGGACAGCAAATTGATAGCTTCCCAAAGAATGGTTAGTTCACCCAACATCACAAAATCATTGTCTTCCTCATGATGTAATATTTTTATAACAATTACTACATTGTTAATATATATAGGTTTATTTGGATTGTATGAGAAAAGTATAAATTGAAAATTATATTTAAAATCAAAATAATAAAAATTACCAAAAATTACTAGACACTAAATTGGTGTGTAAGAAAGAAAAACTTAACTCAAACTTTGTAATTAGAAAATATTACTTAATACATATTAAAATTACAAAACAAATTCCCTATTCTTGATTAATTGGTTAATTATATCTTTCAAAATTCCAAAAAGGATAAATAATCTTTTATCATGATTTGCAAAAACATAAATACAAGGCATTCTTAACAGCGGTGATCAATCCACTACATTGTCTGCAGAAACATAACTGTATAACAATCCTCCAGTGGGATCTGTTCACTACAGTGGCACTTATTTTCTATAGAACAATCCTCCATTTTGATCATTAGTCCAAATCCACCTCAAATCTGCAGAAACATAAATGTATAACAATCCTCCAGTGGGATCTGTTCTTCACTACAGTGGCACTTATTTTCTATAGAACCATCCTCCATTTTGATCATTAGTCCAAATCCACCTCAAATCTGGTAGAGCTGAACCTTGTAAAGCTGCAGGTGTCGTTTGAGAGCCTTGTAAGCTCATCTGGAATACCAGATAAACTATCACACGAATCAAAATAGAGCGACTTCAGATTTGCAAGCTCTCCTATAGTACATACGTACATACTGAAAGATCCAAAACCAGAAGCCGAGAAAGATTACTGATAGCTTCAGGTGCATATTCAATTTCAGTTGAACTCAAATTGAGAACCTCGAATTCTGTGAGTTGCCACAATGAGCTTGGCAGTGATTTTGTTGGAGACTTCGATAGATCAAGCACCCTAAGAAAGGCAAGGTTTTGAAGAAAGGCTTCTGAATCAATCTATGATATCTGGGAGAAAAGTAACTGCTATGCTATGTCAGCAGCGATAATATAACCAATCGATAAGGGATGGGCACCTATGTTTTGTTCCACTCTGCTAACCGACTCTGCTAACCGAGTGAAGGATCACATCTAAGCTGTCATTGCTATTGAGAATGTTTATACTATATAGACTCCGAAGACAAAATTGAGATTAACAGGGGTGGACTGAAGTTAAAGACGAAGTGATGGATTCTTTGTTTGTCGAATACTAAACTAAATTGACCACAATTATCCGGGTGCAGAGGGGGAGAGAATCTTACTTGGCTCGTCTTTGGGCTGTGTTCGAGACTCGATCAAGGTCCCTTGCAGGGGCTGGAGCGGGACAGAACATTTACTTAAAGAATCCGGAAGCAGGCAGAGGGCTTTTCTTCCCGGACCAAGTTCTGTAATGCTGCAGCTGTCGTTTGAGAGCTTTGTAAGCTTCCTGGAATACCGTATAAACTGTCACACGAATCAAACTAGAGCGACTTCAGGTTTGCAAGCTCTCCTATAGCACTTGGCAATGCTTTTAGCTTTGTACATACTGAAAGAACCAAAACAAGAAGCCGAGAAAGATTACTGATAGCTTCAGGTGCATATTCAATTTCAGTTGAACTCAAGTTGAGAACCTCGAATTCTGTGAGTTGCCCTCGAATTCTGTGAGTTGCCACAATGAGCTTGGCAGTAATTTTGTTGGACACTTTGATAGATCAAGCACCCTAAGATAAACAAGGTTTTGAAGAAAGGCTTCTGAAACCCTCTATGATATCTGGGAGAAAAGTAACTGCTATGCTATGTCACCAGCGATACTTTCACCGAACGATAAGGGATGGGCAGCTATGTTTTGTTCCACTCTGCTAACTGAGTGAAGGATCACATCTAAGCTGCCATTGCTATTGAGAATGTTTATACTATATAGACCCCGAAGACTGATTTGAGATCTGAACAGGGGTGGATTGAAGTTAAAGAGTGATGGATTCTTTGTTTGTCGAATACTAAACTAAATTGACCACAATTATCCGGGTCCAAAGGGGGAGAGGAGCTTACTTGACACATCTTTGGGCTGTGTTCGAGACTCCAGGGGCCCCTTGCAGGGGGTGGAGCGGGACAAAACATATACTTAAGGAATGCGGTAGCAGGCAGAGGGCTTTTCTTCGTTTGAGAGCCTTGTAAGCTTCCTGGAATACCGTATAAACTGTCACATGAATCAAACTAGAGCGACTTAAGGTTTGCAAGCTCTCCTATAGCACTTGGCATTGCTTTTAGCTTTGTACATACTGAAAGATCCAAAACAAGAAGCCGAGAAAGATTACAGGTAGCTTCAGGTGCATATTCAATTTCAGTTGAACTCAAGTTGAGAACCTCGAATTCTGTGAGTGGCCACAATGAGCTTGGCAATAATTTTGTTGGACACTTTGATAGATCAAGCACCCTAAGATAAACAAGGTTTTACATAAAGGCTTCTGAAACCCTCTATGATATCTGGGAGAATAGTAACTGCTATGCTATGTCACCAGCGATACTTTCACCGATCGATAAGGGATGGGCACCTATGTTTTGTTCCACTCTGCTAACTGAGTGAAGGATCACATGTAAGCTGCCATTGCTATTGAGAATGTTTATACTATAGACCCCGAAGACTGATTTGCGATCTAAACAGGGGTGGATTGAAGTTAAGGACGACGTGAAGGATTCTTTCTTTGTTGACTACTAATCTAAATTGACCACAATTAACTGGCGCAGAGGGGGGGAGGAGCTTACTTGACTCGTGTTTGGGCTGTGTTCGAGACTCGATCAGTGGTCCCTTGCAGAGGCAGGAGCGGAGCGGGGCAGAACATTTACTTAAAGAATCTGGTAATCGTATCACCCAAGACAGTTGTATATACCATGCAACCAGCGCCAATCTCTAAAATATTATTAGCTTAGCTAGCTTTTTGATAAAAATAAATCTAGTTGTTTCTCTAATTCATTGGTGAATCTTAGAAAT
>LPNX010561010.1:22135-88684 GCA_001517045.1 Pseudotsuga menziesii
AATGACACAGCGTAGCCAAATTCTTTGTATAGGATTAAAAGAGCTATCAGGTGAAAGTACATTTAACGTAGTGTTACGTGGTACTGATGTCCAGGTCCAGGTGTCAACTGATAGAATGACCAAAACCAATTCAATCCACACCATGCACCATGACCGATTGACACCATTATGGTTTCACTTTATGTGATCGAAAAGTTTGGGCATGAAATCTAACATGAAACACATACAAAGTTAATCAATAGATGGGTGTTATATGGTATTTTAATGGCTTTTGTTGAGCGGGATTGAAGGATATAACCGCTTTGATTTCTTTGCACAAGACACATTATGCATTTGTACCTGTCACTAAGATGATCGGCTAGTGGAGTTATGTTCATGCCACGGCTTTGGAATGGTTTTAACTTCAATATGTCTATTGAAATCAAATCATTTATTTCTCATTTAGGTTGCTATCCAAATTATTATAATATTTTCCAATGAAATCTTCATTACACCATATTTTAGATTTAGAAAGAATCGGATAATATATGTTTAGACTTTAAGTAAGATATAATATTCACACCCTATAGGTTTATATGCAAAATATGAATTGATGTCATTATTATTTTATGTGGTGTGTAACTCTAAGTTTCACACTAATTAAAATGACTAGTCACAAAATTATATTTAATTAAATAAAAATATAGTAGGCGTCGTTTTAAAGTGGCCAACCACAATTATCTAAGAAATATGCTAAGTTTAACTTTTGTATATATTTTTACATGTATGTGGCAAAAGAAACCATATATGGCTATATGAAAATACGCTTGTAAGCCATATATATTTGAATGTTCAAACGATGAGAAAAGCTTCATTTTCAAAGCCATTAAACAAAAGCTTCATTTTCAAAGACATTAAGCAATAAAGAATGTTTCACGATTGGAAATTCAAAGAGTAATCCTTTGGCAGCTAATTACATATGAATATCAATTATTTCAACAAGCGACTAGCATTGATTCCATTATTATTATAGGTTGGGTCAGTGATGTTTAGAATGACTTTCTCCACCTTTGACAATCATCTCATCTATGCGCATCACCAACCAGAGCTGGTGGGCCGCCATAGCTAGATGTTTAATGAAAGGAATTTACAGGTAAGTAGTAAGAATGTGATATGTGGTCGCATAGGTTTGATCTGAGGTTCATAGGTTTGATTTTAGGAAAAAAAATGATTTTTCCTTCCCTAAAGAAAACCTATAGCTATAGATAGTTACGGTCTATGTAGGAGAAATGACGTTAATTACCTTAAAACTAGTGGATTACAGTACTATCCATTCATGGCATCCACAAATATATAAATGATATTTTTAGATTACATAGGGTTTTTTCCCAAGAAAAAGAAAATGGATCTCACAAGTAGTCATATGGGAGATACGACCCGCAGTCTACTTGCCCATCCTCAATTTAAATTTATATTCCAATTTGAAGTATGTTTTGAGAGTGGCATAGTTGGCATAACATCTAGTTTCATTTTCAGTTATGCTTGTTCTGAAACTTCCTTTAGCAATTTGTTTTGTCGTAAGATCAAAACCCCTCCATTGTTGACCTTTTTTATTATCCACGGGGGCTACATTTTCTCTTTTATCAATACCTTGCCTCTCCCCTTCTGCAATGTCCTCCCTACGTATCTCTGAGATAAAAGAATTATATTATGTTATGTCATATGATGCATTTCTCTTTACAGATGCGTCAGCATGGAGTCTTGTCTTCTTCTGGCTTTGGTGACTTGCAGAATTAACCAAAAACATTTGAGCAGCAACATCATAAAATGGATTCATCAATGGTTACTTTCTAAAATAAATTTGAGAAAACAAAAATTTATTGAAAGAATTCATCATTGAAATAAACTAATTAAAATTTAATCAATGGGTCAAGTTAGGCTTCAAGGGCACATGCTTGCATTAGTTGTAGATAAACAGTGTTGTAATCTCCAAAGAAAACATTTAAGGAATATAATTTCACAAACCTGGTTACAAGGGAAAGCCAAAAACACCCCAAAACCTCTAAACATGTTGTTGTTTGCTCGTTACCACAAAGCTTATATATTCGTATATATTTTCCTTATAAAACTTTATGTTGTCCTTCTCAAACTTTATGGTGTGTCACTTTCGTTGAAAACCTCATTCAGAACACACTGTCTTTAATACACCAAGGGTTCATATGGATTTCTTGTCATTTATCAACTGACCACAAATTGCACGAATTTATAATTTAAAACAACGGATCTGAAAATCAAGAGTTAAGTTCATATATATTTAAATCCTCTAGTAGTCACTGCTCCCACTCCCCAAATGCTCCACGTGCTTATGGTTCTTATCTTCTTTCTTTGCCTTTTTATTTTGTAATTCATTAAGCTTATTTGTAGTAGTTGTCCCAAAGCAAACAACCCTTGAAGCTCTAATGTTTCTTGTCAGTAATAATTTTCAAAGAAGTCAAAGAGAATTGGATTCGATCACAATTGAAAACAAGGAATGACACAAAATGTCTTGCACTTCTTCAACCCAAACCCGGAAGCCTTAATAGACCAACTGCTAGTCTAAAAAAGAGCAAGTTAGGACATGAGGGAGAGCGAGGAGTTCCAACACAGCTAGCCTCATAGCCTTCCTCCTTTGCCTTTGAATGATAATCTACCCACACTGTTATTGGTCATATCAAAAGCTAAGAAGAACGAGGAGAAATAAAATGATGGATTGGAAGTAAATGTAGAAACTCCTACTTACTGGTGTTGTGATTCGATCTGAGTATCAAAAGCAGAGAATGCATAAACTCCATAAACACTGACATGCATCCCACATATAAACAAAAACTACCATGCATCCCACATACAAACAATGAGGCTTCAATGAACATTGTATTGAGAGTCAATATGATCTGTATGACAAATATTGAATGCAGTATGACAAATATTAAATGCAGGATGCGACGTGGAGGCACCTTGCCCAAACATAGTACAAATATTTTCTCAAGATCCCTCAAAGAATACATGCCAAATATTTTAGCTTACTACTAGCCAGCTTTCAAAATATGCAAGATAAAAAAATTGTGTGTACTTTCATATTGATGACACCAAGGTGGGAAGATGACAAATGAAATCCCCTCGCTATTTTTCGAGGTTGACCTCTCATCTACTAGACCAATAAAAAATTTAAAAGATAAAAATTATCATAAATAAAATTAATATTTTAAATGTTGAACTTAGAGTTTGATAAAATATTTCGAAAACAAACCCAAACTAATACCCTCTACGTGAAAAATGTATGGCAAGGACACAATAAGTAAGACTGGAGCCTGACCAATAAGTATATATGCTTAATGACATCGTTATTATCAAGGGTTGTTGTTGCTAAAAACTGTGCGTACACAAATATTATGAGAATTAGCAAAGAGATGTGGGATCTTGGATTCAACATAGACTTGAGTTTGATCTACATAAGAGTCATAGGACCTCCAGGAACACAACCGACAAGTATCCAAACAAAAATACATAGTTAGGCTAGTAATTGAATAAATTAACGTCATAAAATGGACAAAGACTTCCATAGTACAAAAGTAATGCTATATGGATTTTTAAAAAATGTATTTATCTTAAAATGACCATTTAGTTAATAAGGATAATATGATGCAAGCCAATGTAAACGTTGTCCAATTTCACAGAGGTAGTACTACGTTGCCATTAGATATCATTATGGAAATGTAAATGTCGTTCTACCCTCCCAAACATATTCAAAGCATAATTATCATAATGCATAAGCTCCTATGCTTGACCAGGAACCTTGGTTTACACACAAAGAGGAAACAAATCTCCAACGTTGAGGTTCTCCATTTATCAAGGGAGAATAGTTAGATAGGAGTTGACTCTGTAGCAGTAGTATAAATGTATATTTCTTTAGTAGAGTAACTAAGGTTATGCAACTAACCTAAATTTGTCGTTTTCCTTTCAATTCTCAAGATACCACTATGCAAGTTTATGTGGTATTTAATGATGACAAAGATCCCACATATAATTGTTAGAAATGTTCAACTCCCACAAACCTTGTCTACGTAATTTCTACTCCATTATTCTTATTTTATACTGCCTAACTTCGTCGTCCATTCCATTTACTTTGCATGTGGTATCTTAATTGTCTTCTTTATTAGTGCATTCCACGGTATGTACTTTGCCTTTTGACGTGAAGTTTGCTTTTGTCGGAAAGGACAACCACTATAATTATTGGTAACACAATGGATGGCCTCGTATCAATCACCAGCCGAGGAAATCCATCATCATTCGCCCTTAGGCCCTCCCTCATTTCGTATGAAGCAAGTCGTTGTAAACGCATTCCAATTGCACAAAGGTTTCGGTACTACATTGCCCTTGGATATCATTATGGAAACGTAAACGCCATTCTTCCCTCCCAAACACATTGAAAGTAGAATTCCCATCTTGCATAAGTTCCTATGGTTCACTAGGCTTCTTGGTTTACACACGAAGAGGGAAAAAAATCTCCAACGTTGAGGTTCATCATTTATCAAGGGAGAATAGTTTGGAGAGGAATCGATTATGTAGCAGTGATCAAAATGTATAAAGTAACTAAGTTTGTGCAGCTAACTCAAATATGCATTTTCTTTTCAATTCTTAGGATATTACAATGCAAGTTTATGTGGTATTTAAAGATCCCATAGATAATTGTTGAAATGTATACATCACAAATTTAAAATTTGTTAGCGTGCCTGCATAACATGGGAAGAAAATAACAAACATAACATAACACACACACACACAATAATTTACTTTATACGTCATTTACATATACCAACAAATCGCTAATATTTTGACCTTAGAAATTAAAAATAAATAAAAATACATTCAAAATAGTCTCTGAAGTGAGGATTCAATTCTTCAATTAACATAAGGGAGGTTAAATTCATTTCACTAAGCACATGTTTAAACTCCAAATGCACACATACAAAATATTATAACTCTATAGAAGGACCAACAACCGTAGTGTTGGAACCTAAGCTCTGATACCACGTGTAATGTCCCCTGGGGCTATCAAATGGTCTCATGGACATATCGTTAGCTCTCTAAGGCTAATCTGATAATTTTAGCACATCGAATTATTCAAACAAATATTTAGTTTCAGTTTTCGTGATTTAATTTCGACAAAATCCCTTTGATTCCTAATAAATTCAATAATTATTCCAACAAATGGTCCAAGGGTTATGAATGTTTATTAACATCATCTAACATCATCAAAACCTTCAATCCAAGCCATATTAGAGATGATTACCAATTCTAAAGGCTAATTATTCTTATTCACATTTAACTAGTAATTAAGGTGTTAATTACGACACTTAGTGCGCAAATGACGACACTTATCGCAAATCCAATTGTTTAACAAATAGCCATCGATCATCAATCCCATTGGATTAATAACATCTAATTACATGTAAATAAGGCCTCATTACCAAAAAAAAAAAATGTAAGTTGAGATCTATTCTATTAAAAAAAGAAGAAAATAGTGGTACATACAAAATTACAGACCGACCTACTCAGGTGGAGCAGATATAAAGGTTCAAAGTAAGACTGGGCCCTCCCTCCGGGAAGAAAAATAGATCCACAAAACCCTCCCTCCCAGAGGGAAAACAACCCTTCCAAATAAGCATAAACAAAAACCTGACATTTTCAAATCGACGGACACGTAGCTGTGGCAACCACGGTTCATGGTTTCTGCCATGGTTCCTCCTCGATAGGACAGGTGTATCCTGGAGAAGCTGGTTGTGTGGGCTCATCTGATGATACCGCCGAACTTCCACTAGATATCACCATGTCTTCATCACTAAAGTTGTTCTCTTCCTCCTTAGTTCCTGCAGGTGGATTTTTTGTGGGAAACAGAGAGGTCTTTTTCGTGACGACCAGGTTGGACGTAAACTTGCACGCAGAGCTGGTGGAAGGTTGGCAATGTGGAGGGGGTATGGAGCAAGGTGGGGAAGCCAAAGTGGGGAATGGGGCGACATAGGAACTAGGAGGAGCCTGTGTCTCATCCGCTTGAGGACCAGGTGGTGCAACCGCTTGAGGAGCCGGCGAGGGTTGAATAGGAGGTGCTGGGGGAGGAGGAACCAGGGGGTTGAATCTAAGAACCAGGTGTGTGAGTAAATTTTGGAAGACCCAATAGTTTTGTCTTCGCTCCACCGTTCTTCCAGGTGCACCGAGTGCCCCAGACAATTCATCCTCCCAATCCGAAACAATTCGATGCACTTCCTCTGGAATTTCCAAGTCAAAGCCATTGCTACTGGCTTGAGGTGAGAGAGAGATTTGGCCTTTTGCCCGTGCATTACGGCCTTGTCCCCTGCAGGGAGTGCCTCTCTATATTTTAGGCATGGTTGTAGGGTATCAAAGAGCAGAGCAGGGTGAAGGCTAACCTGAGCTGGGCTCTGAGATGACGGACCCGGGCAGTGGAGATCAACACTTGAGTGCAAAGCGACAATGGAGAAAATCAGTGGAGCATGGAGCCAAGGAGAGCAGCGCTGGAACACAGAACAACAATGGCGCACAGGGAAATGGAGAGCCTCTATGCGTCGCAGAGCTGTTAAATTAGTAGCAACAAGGAAGGTCTTCCTGCATGCATGTGTTCTTGCATGCAGAAGACTACAAATAGGAAACCGGTTGTATTTAATTTACTTTTCCTAATTTTACTTTGGAAAATAAATTAAAGTGATCTAAATTAACTTTAGTGAACCACTAGTTAAAGTGAAAGTGAAATTAGGGTTTTTTCTTTACCACTAGTTAAAGTGAAAGTGAAATTAAGGTTTTCGCTTTACCTAAAGTTCTAAAAGAGAGATCAATTGGTGGAGAGAACACACACTTGTATTCTGATAGAGACAGGATACAAACAAGGAGAGAAAGTCAGACAGAGGATTTAGCCGAGAAGACAGAGGAGCGTGCAACAGGATCATCGAGCTTTGTACAAGTGGGTCGTACACTCACATAGGAGGGTGTTGAGATTTAGCTGGGATTTTCCAAGTGATTCTGTCGGGTACCGCATTCGCCAGGTTTGGGTGAATTTGCAGTGATTGTAAAAGTTCCATTTTTTTTATAATAAAATCTATATCTGACTACTGCACCGGTTTTCCCATCTTGGGTTTTTCCAGGGGTTTCCATACCCAAAATAATAGCGTCAATATTGTGATGTGATGTTGTGATTTATTTCTCAGTTTTATATTCTGCTGCATACTGTAAAATATATTCTTGTGTGGTTATCAGTTGATATTTTGCATGCACTGTTTAGCCCTAGTTAAATATTAAAGGAAAATTTACATGGTATCAGAGCTCTGGTGAGCTAAAGTTGAGAGATTTGCAGTAGCAGTGATAGATTAGGGGCAGATCTATAAGAAGACACAAACCTAGACTTCCAGATCTAGGGTTTGATAGGTACACTTCACTATCGCCGTGCAGTTGAGAGTTGAGGATAGACTCCAGGGTGCTTAGAACTTTCCTACATGGAAAGAAAGGATCACAAGGATCCTGGACTTCAGTGATCCAGAGGAGCACATTGACTCCACGAAGGTTGCACCCATAGATCCGACAAATTTAGCAGCTTGGAAGAAGATTGATTCCAGATCCATGCTGATTACCATGGATGGAGTGAAGGACCATATAGTCCCTCACCTTTCTGGTAAGAAGACCACAATAGAGATGTGGACGGCTTTGGAGTGTTTGTACCAAAGCAAGAACAAGAACCAGAAGATGGTGTTGCAAGAGAGGATTTGCAGCTCCAAGATGGCCAAGGGAGAAGGATTGGTGCCTTATCTCATGAGGCTCACACAGATCAGGGATGAGCTTGGAGCTTTTGGCTCTAAGAGATTGGATGAGGAGCTAGTTCGGATAGCCCTCAATGGCTTCTCTAAGCCATGGGACACCTTTGTCAAAGGTGTTGTGGCTAGGGAGAAGCTCCCTAATTGGCAGAGACTATGGGATGACTTTGTGCCGGAGGATACCTACATGGGTCAAGGATCAGGCTCATCCAGCAGTGCCCCACAGATTGTGGATGAGGAGGCTCTAGCCCTTACAAGGAAGAGCAAGGGGAAGGTAAAGAGGAAGAAGGATGGTAAGAATAACCTTGACGTGTCAAAGGTCAAGTGTTTTATCTGCCACAAGCAGGGACACTTTGCCTCCCAATGCCTAGACAGGAAGAAGAAGAGCAACACTCAGATGGCTAGATATTCAGAGGTGGATGAGTTCAGTAGGAACTTCGATGAGGAGTTATGTTTGATAGCTTGCATGGCAAGCACCACAGGGAGCAGCATATGGTACATTGACAGTGGAGCATCTAGTCACATGAATGGACATAAGAGATTCTTCAGAGACTTGCCGGAGGGTGGAACAGGGATCCACGTTGAGCTGGGTGATGATGTGCGGTATCAAGCGCAGGGAGTTGGCACTGTTTCATTTGAGAGGGAGTCTGGAAAACCCCTCAGTTTTGCCGATGTGTTATATGTTCCAGAACTGACTAAGAACCTTATATTAGTCTCCACTCTAGAGGACAAGGGATATCAGGTGAAGTTCTGTGACCATAGAGTGTATATCGGGCCCAAGGGGTCAGATAGGAGCTTGGATCAAGTGATTGGCAGAAGGAGCAGAAAAGTGTACAGATTACACTTTGAGCCTGCAAAGGCTCTAGTTAGCAGCATCAGCAGCAGTCAAGGTGAGTTGTGGGATAGGAGGATGGCACACTTACACCATTGAGCATTGAAGCATTTGAGACAGGCAGTTATTGGAGTTCCTTAGGTACAAGAGGAAAAGCATAACCACTGGAAGGGTTGTGATTTGGGGAAGAACATCAGGAATCCTTTCCCACAGAGTGAGCACAAGTTTAAGGAGCCCTTGGACTTGGTGCATTCGAATGTATGCAGACCTATGAGTGTCCATTCGTTTAGTGGTTATAGTTACTGCGTAACATTCATTGATGACTATTCCAGGAAAACCTGGATCTATTTCCTAAAGGCCAGGTCAGAGGTCTTTGAGAGGTTCCGAGAGTTCAAGACTCTTGTGGAGAACCAAACAGGAAAGAAGATTCGAGTGTTGAGGACAAACAATGGGGGTGAGTACACTTCCAATGAGTTCATGGAGTATTGTTCGACTGAGGGGATTAAGAAGGAGCACACTATGCCCCATACCCCACAACATAATGGAGTTGCAGAGCGGAAGAACGAGACTATGGTTGGAGCAACTAAGGCCATGCTATGTGATCAGGGATTACCACTATTCCTCTGGGCCGAGGCATACAGGACTGTAGTATACATTCAGAACAGGTGTCCAGACACAGCCTTGGGGAGGAAGACACCAGAGGAGGTCTTCACAGGCACTAGGCCAGTTGTGAGTCACATTCGCATATTCAACAGTGTCTGTTATTGTCATGTTCATGTTGACAATAGGAAGAAGTTGGACCCTTCTGGAGAGAAGGGGTTACTTGTTGGTTACAACAAGATTTCAAAGGAATATAGAGTTTACATTCCTGCTTGAATGAGGATCATTGTGAGTAGGGATGTCCAGTTCAATGAGGACAGGGCCTTGCGGATATCTCTGGACTTACCAGTAGAGCAGTAGCCAACACAGGAGTCGGGAGTCAAGTTGGAGGAGCCAGATGTATAGGTACAAGTACAGACACAAAGCACATGTTTTAATGGTTAGAGGGAGTCAAGTGGACAAGATCCTTTAGTCATTGACTTGAAGGATGAGTTGTAGCAGGAGATGGATATCCAGCAGCCGCAGCAGGTTGACACTGGGCCAAGGCCTAAGTGGTTTAGATCCACAATGCAGGATTCCAGGTAGGTAGATCCTCCACAGACATCTTTTAGACAGAGTGTACCACCAGAGAGGCTTAGTTATATGGCACTGATGACATAGTTGATTAACTCTAAACCTTATAGTTTCGGGGAGGCTGCACAACATGATGTGTGGCAAGAAGCTATGGTTGAGGAGTATGACTCCATTATGAAAAAACAAGTATGGGAGGTTGTGCCGAGTCCATAAGGGAAAAAGGTGGTGGGATCCAGATGGATCTATAAGGTGAAGCATGCAGTAGACGGAAGCGTGGAGAAGTACAAGGTGCGCTTCAAAGCAAAGGGGTTTTCACAGAAGGAGGGTATTGATTATGAGGAGACCTTTGCCCCTGTTGCCAAGTATTCTTCCATTCATACCATTATCTCACTAGCAGCTGAGATGGGTTGGCGCATCCATCAGATGGACGTCAAGACTACCTTCCTCAATAGAGTTATAGAGGAGGAGGTGTATATTGAGCAGCCAGAGGGGTTTGATGTGGAGAACAAGGAGACGCATGTATGCAGACTACATTGAGCTCTTTACGGGCTCAAGCAGGCACCTCGAGTATGGTACTTGAGGATTGACAACTATCTACGGGAAATGGATTTTAGCAGAGTGAGGCTGACCACAACCTGTACTTCTTGACATGTGAGGTGCCTCTCATACTGGTCTTATATGTGGATGATCTCTTTTTGACAAGAGATGAGAGGCTGATTGGAGACTGCAGGTCCAACCTTGCAGTAGAGTTTGAGATGAAATACCTTGGGATGATGCATTACTTTCTGGGCTTGGAGGTTTGGCAGAGAGATGGATGCTTCTTCATCGGACAGGGGAAGTATGCAGTAGAGATCCTGAAGAGATTCAGGATGGAGGACTGCAAGCCTATGGCCATACCTCTAGTTTTCAACTAGAGGAAGATTGATGCATCAGGATTGGATGGATTTGATCCTACCTTGTATCATCAGCTGATCGGATCGCTTATGTATCTGGTCAACACTCGACCAAACATCAACTTTGCAGTCAACTCTTTGAGTCAGTTCATGGTGGACCCTTGGAGAGTGCATTGGATGACTGCGAAGCACATACTTCGCTACATCAGAGGTACAGTGGAGTATGGATTGGTTTATGAGCGCAGGGGGAGTGTACAGTTAGCAGGTTTCATAGATGTTGACTAGGGAGGATGTGTAGAGGATCGGAAGAGTACTTCAGGTTGTTGTTTCAGCATCGTATCAGGGGTTGTCTCTTGGTTCAGCAGGAAGCAGAAGTCAGTTGCATTAAGCTCGGCAGAGGCTGAGTACATGGCAGCTAACATGGCTTCTTGTGAGGGTATGTGGCTGAGGAAGTTACTTGCAAGGTTGTTCGAGTGTGAGCTAGAGGCTATAGTAGTTCACTTTGACAATCATAGTGGCATAAGGCTATCTGAGAATCCAATGTTCCATGACCGGAGCAAACACATAGACATTAGATACCACTTCTTGAGAGATTGTGTTCAAAGAAGAACCATTCGGTTGGAGTACATACAGACATATGAGCAGGTGGCGGACATTTTCACCAAGGCACTTTGCAGACAAAGTTTTGTGAAGTTCGAGGATAAGTTGGGGTTGCTACTGAATCCCTTCCTCATTGAGAGGGAGTGTTAAACCAGTAGCGACAAGGAAGGTCTTCCTACATGCATGTGTTCTTGCATGCAGAAGACTTAAAATAGGAAACCAATTGTATTTAATTTACTTTTCCTAAGTTTACTTTAGAAAATAAATTAAAGTGATCTAAATTAAATTTAGTGAACCACTAGTTAAAGTGAAAGTGAAATTAGGGTTTTTGCTTTACCACTAGTTAAAGTGAAAGTGAAATTTGGGTTTTCGCTTTACGTAAAGTTATAAAAGAGAGATCAATTGGTGGAGAGAACACACACTTGTATTCCGATAGAGACAAGTGTTAGTTTTTCAACATTTGAGCTAGCATTATGTTAGGATCTTTTCACTGAGAGAATAACAAGCACAACAATAAAACATAAGCACATCATAAGAGACAAGAGACACAAAGAGTTTTGATCGAGGAAACCATAAATGGAGAAAACCCCGCAACTTCCTCTAAGACAGTATCACCACAAGATGTGAAACCCAAAACAGTAAGATGCACTCCCAGCACAGCAGTAGCCTTCTGTCTTCTGTCAAGCCAAAGTATTTCCTTCTCCAATAGTGCGCCACACTTGAGAGAGCAAGTGATGTATTTCACAAGTGATAAATAGAGAGACTCTCACTCTCTATTTATATTCTTCCGTTGACTTGAAGTGCACTCAACCATGTAGGCTTAACTTACAATTACTTACTCGAGCCTACACCTTAATTAGTGTATAATAACCCAAGTGCCCCGAAACTGTGGGGACTTACCTAATGAATTGACAAGACTTGTTTACATTAATAATCCTCCCGATCGGAACATCGGGGTAAGACAATATGACTCAAATACATAATAGAAACATCCCGGAATAAACATCGGGTTACAATATATAAAATACATATAAGAATACATTTCGAAGTTACATATACATCAACAACAAGATACAGACAAGGAGAGAAAGTCAGACATAGGATTTAACCGAGAAGATGGAGGAGTGTGCAGCAGGATCATCGAGCTTCGTACAGTTGGGCCGTACACTCACACAGGAGGGTGTTGAGGTTTAGCTGGGATTTGCCCAATGATTTTTCCGAGTACTGCATTCACCAGGTTTGGGTGAATTTGCAGTGATTGTAAAAGTTTCATATTTTCTCATAATAAAATCTATATCTAACTACTGCATCGGTTTTCCCATCTTGGGTTTTTCCGGGGGTTCCATACCCAAAATAATAGCGTCAATATTGAGATGTGACGTTGTGATTTATTTCTCAGTTTTATATTCCACTGCATACTATAAAAGATATTCATGTGTGGTTATCAGTTGATATTTTGCATGCACTGTTTAGCCCTAGTTGAATATTAAAGGAAAATTTATAGGAGCAACAATGGAGAGCAGGTAAAACCCATCAATCAACATCTTCCCTATTGAATGGTGCTTGTGATAATTTAGGCTGTCGGGAGGATTATTAATGGCGCTCGAGCAATGATGAGATTTCCTAGTCCCGTCGACTAACCGAGAAACAACCACGTCTCCCGTGGCACTAAAGGCCACCGGTGGAAGCATAGGCGGTGGGTTGAGCATGGGCAGGAAGGGCCTCATTAGCCTCCTTCGAGGCCACGTTGGCAAGATTCACACCCGCATCCGGGGACCTTATTACCAAAATTAGAACAATTAATCATGGTAATTACAAAAGAGAGTCCACAAGACTAGTTGACTAGTTTTCCATTATAAGCAGCTAGTTTTACACAAAATAAACTTGTAACCATGCCATTAAACCCAAAATAAATCCTGCATACCTTAACAACATAGTTAAGTGTGCACCTATATCCAATTAAATGTTTATTTTCATACAATTCCAATTACACATAAGGTGATATTTTCCATCAATTCCAATGAAACTAGTTAACATTCATCGCAAGGAATTGAGTTTAAATAACTAAACCAAAATGAGCTGCATCCATCATTAAAGGATAAAACATGATAAGTATCCACCTATATCACAATAACATGTTATAAACATAGCATATGGTTGTAGCATTCTGTTTTTACTAAAAAAATGTTTCAGTCCACAGCTAGTTACTAATTTTCTCCGCAATGTACCTAGTTTCAAATTTAACTTTCCAAATTCCAAATAAAGATAAATATATGAATATTATAGAACATGGAAATAATAGAAGGTGTCACCTATATTCATATGGATGTATATTTATTCCCATATATAGTCCATTAAATAACTCACAAAACTAGCTAATTCTACTCATCCGAATTGACTAGTATTTCTAGGAATCGCTAGAATAATTAAATCCAAATCTCATAGAATCATTCAAATTCCATTTAAACTCTAAATAACATTTTTTATAATTAATAACATAGGTATATATAATTCTGACATTTCTTCAAACACTTCATATACAAAGTCACAAATCTACTCAAAACAATTCCATTAAAGGAGCTAGAAATTGAAATTTGATCTAGAATTTTGGTAGACATTTCCCAAACACTATCAAGAAGAGTTCCCATCATGTTATCACACACATTTCAATTGTATTTATTGTACATGAGCATAAAAAAATCACTCGATAATTTTTACAAACACTTCATTTTCCAAGTCTCTACACTATGCAAAACAATCCAATCAAAGGACTAGTTTTTTTAATATAAGGTAGAAGCATCAAAGAGAAGTGTCTTAAACCATTATGAGGTTGTTGTACCATAAAAATACACATTATGTAATGAATAGGTGTAGAAATATCAGTTCTGTAGCATAGACGCCAAAGAATCATTCCCTCAAACAATTTGTACACAAAATCCCAAAAACTAGTTTTCAATTCCTTCACAAATCAAATCACACCCAAATAAATTAAATAAACATGAGACAAAGCACTTATCTCTACCAAATACACAACCAAAATCAATTGTGCAACACTCCACCCAACCGTAGACACAATGCAAGCCAAAACTCACTTTGCAATGGTCACCCCCAAATCGGAACCATGATGCCACAAGAAAGCATGCACTCAACCACAAAATCTCTCAAGAAATCAATCAAACCACAACCCAATGGAAAGTATGACCTATACTTACCCTCTATGGCAATTCTAGTGGCTCTAGAACAACAATGCAACCACAACCCAATCGAAAGTAGCACTTCCAATTTAGGGAAATTTTAGTGGCCCCATGACAAATACCAATGTATCTAGAGTAACTCATCTTGGGAACATTCTCAACAACATACCAAGAGAAACAAAATCAAACCATAAGTGTCAAACACAATTACAAGAGTGACTAGCCAACACAAGCAAATCGAATTCCTTCGTGAGAAATTCGAAATTGGGAGAGAGAGGGACACGATCATGAGGGTTACATTCCAAAAAGATCAAATAGGAGTTACACATCAAGTGTCTACACCAAGAGGCACAATAATCCAACTCACGAGGGCATACTAGGTGAGAGAGGGACTCTAATCCTCAAATAAAAATTAATATCAAGGTAAATAAAACCAAGGAGTAATATAACACATCGGGGTGCATAACCAAGAGTGTTCATCAAGTACATAAGAAGGCTGTACACCATAAACATAGGATCAAAACACATAGGTAAACACTTTTCCACAACCCCTTGCTTGTAACATCATGGTTCCACATACTCTCTTTCGAGGCATCGGTCATCTAGTTGTTTTTATTTTATTAATTATTTTATAAGTTCAACATAATAAAAATAATAAATGTGGAAAACAATAAGAATATGTCCAGGGGATAAACCAGAGGGTATTATAGAAACAATCCCCAAGAAATGTTACTTTTCAATAGTAGTAATAATTATAATATTGAATTAAGGATGAAGGACAAACTAGGGTGATCTTGATTAAGTAATATGCTTAAATTTTCCTTAGTAAAGTGAGCTCCTAACTTGTGCTTAACATTGAGTTTAACTTGTTTTGGATTGGAGTGTTACAAAAGAGTTTGTATACTTTCTTGCAATGGAAAAATAAGAGGAAGTTGTTTTCATTGCAACTCAAACTCTAAGGCTAGGAGTATGTAGATGGATTATAAGCGATGTGGATTCCTTAAACTATAGGCTTATCTTACTATGTAAGTGGATACACTACATTTTGATTTATCGATTTGATCATTATTTTTAGTTTTTCATGATTGAAAAACGAAACTTTATATCTAAAATTCTCTCTTACACATTGATATCGACACCACATATTTCTAGTGACTTTTCATAAATAAAATTTTGCTATCATGTTGTTGGTCTCTTTCCTTTGAGGCATCTCAAGAGAAACCTATTTCCTTTTTTCAAAGTATATATCTTCTCCCATACACAAACTTTGTAGCTAATTTGAACTATTCACTATTGTATGACCAAATTTTTAAATAAATAAAAAAACATTACTCCCTATAAATAAGGTAACAACATTATTTTGACACATTCAACATTCGTGAAAAGGATGCAAAGTATATGTTTGAGTTTACAAAATGTGAGTAAGTACATACAAGTCTTTAGAAAAAAGTTTTTTCTTAAATTTTATTGAAATCAACCTATGTTATTATGTCTCTAACATATAGTTTTCAGTAAGGGACATTAGTTGATGGTTGATTGTTAAATTTGTAAGAAAAACTATAGTCCAAACATAGGAAATGGAATTTTATTTGCAAAAATAATTTTTTAAATAACATTTTTTTAGCATCTAATTGGTTGTTTTTAGGTTGATGTTTGACTCATTATCTGTTGCCCACTAGGGGAAGACAAGCAGACGTTGTCATGTTTAAATGTTAAACCTACTATCTGTTTTCTGTCTTATTAATTGCTTCATAATTAATGATATGCCTTGACAGCCGGTAGGTGTAGTTTTACCTCCCCCCAAGATTTTGAAGTTGGAGCAACTACAGATATTGAATGTCTTCAACAATAATTTCATCGATCCACTCCCATCGATTTTGCGAGATTCTCTGCTCTGTAGGAGCTCAACCTGTCAGGAAACTACTTCGAGAGAT
The DNA here is from genome assembly GCA_001517045.1 of Pseudotsuga menziesii. Lineage (NCBI taxonomy): Eukaryota > Viridiplantae > Streptophyta > Pinopsida > Pinales > Pinaceae > Pseudotsuga > Pseudotsuga menziesii. Next base: position 38,594 of record LPNX010561010.1, read on the forward strand.
CCATCCTGGTGGAATATGGGTCGTTCGGAGATAATCTTAGTTTTCTCCACTTGGCTATAAATTTTATTAGGGTACCTATACCTCTAGAATTGGGAAAGCTACAAAGTCTCTGCCACATGGAGATTGGTTACAATTATCACAGCATGGGAACTCGGTAACATGACTTCCCTCTCTTTTGGTTATCTGACATAGACACTTTAGGTTCAGCTCACTCTCAAAGGCATTTTCAACTGGCATTGTATTATGTATTTGAAATATTTGTGTTTTTTCCTTTTCTTTCTGTGAATGCTTTGTTTGAGGATTATTGTCCTCATATGGATGTTTTGCAAATGTTTTACAGATAAATATGGTGGATAATGGAATCTAGACATAGAAGAGGCATAATGGCATCTGTCTCGACAACAACGGTGCTTTGGTTGTGAAGGTGTAGACCCTAGGTGAGCTCCATTTGCCGTAGCAGAAGAAATTTGTGCCTTATGCTTCCTAGTAAAGGAGGTCTATGGGGTTTTCTGATCAGTTTTTCTGGCAAGAGAGGAAAAAGTAACAATTGCAATACATCAGGTTTTTATTTTGTTGACAGTGTTACTATGTTCATGGAACATAGATGAGAGACTGAGTTTGTCTAGGAATGAAAGATTAATTGTTCTATTTTATGTGTGCAATACTTATTTGTTAGCTCTGTCCAATCACCCATATGATCCTTAATTTTGACTTCCATAACATTTTTCACAACACTTATAAGGCATAACTTCGTTATGTTCGCACATGCCCTTCCGCGCACTTCTGCTAATAAGCCTATCCCCTAAGAAAATATTAAATCTCCCTCTTTACTAACAATTTATGCACAAATTGCATTCAATCCTTTGCGTGCTATGAATCTTACGTCCAATTGCTTGCAGGCTTCTGGGCTGGCTGGAATTCCTGAGATTACTGGCTTGACATACTGGTAAATATGACAGACGCAGCTGCTTGGCATATTGTTACTCCCAACATTTAGACCCTTGAGGCAAAAATATTAGGTCAATATGTCTTTTGCTAGAGGTTTTCTTGTAATCATTGCAAGATTTTGGTTTTTTTAATATGTATTCTATTTTATCGGGTTCAATTACCATGAATATGTTTGTATTGCTTAGAGTGTAATCAATGCAATGGTTCTTTATTGTAAAATATGTATCCATCAATGGAATGCAACTTCATCAAATTCATATACAAACTGTTACAAATTGTATTTTTTGCAAGTTTTGGAAAACTTGGAATGATGATACTCTCAGTTAATTATTCAAACAATATCGTTTATTTGAATTTGCGTTAATGCAAGAGCGGAGTGTTCACTTCAAACCGGGTTCAGCAGCGCGGTTGAGCATGGAAGTTTGGCTAATTCAAACAACATCTGTTATTTGAATGGGGGTTAATGCAAGAGCTGAGAGTTCATTTCAAACCGGGTTCAATAATCTTTGAAGGCCTGCAAGTTTGGTTCAGTTTGGTTAGTCACTGCTATTATAACTAAATAATTGTAATTGTGTAATTATTTTATGCCTAGAACATTTTTTTTCTAATTGCTATCTTAAACAAAGAACCAAAATGAACATTTCAAATTGAAAGGAACATCGTCATAACAGTTTTTAAATATTAATTATTCATGTTGTCAGGTTAAGGGCTTCTTATTGCTATAGGAATAATTAATGAACAATTTTTAAGAGTTAAAAATAATATTATTAGAATTTACAAACTTCATATCACGAAGGTTAACAGGCTCATATTACTCGAGGAATAATCGTTGATAAATGAACAGTTTTTAAAAGTTAAAAATAATATTATTGGAAATTAAGGGCTTCTAATTGGAAGTTAGGGTTTCTTATCTATTTTGAAATTGCTGAGCATTTATATTTTTATCTTTATGGTTTTTGTTTTATCTATTCTTTATGAAAGCTTTCCTTCTTAATTTACTTATAAGTTCAAATTAAATTAAAATTTAACCAATATAATAATATTATATTAATTTAAGGAATACGATATAATAATTGAATATTATATTTTAATTATAAAAATACATTTTAAAATATAAATAAATTCTATATATTAAAAAGTTTTATGAAATAAATCATTCATATATATATATAAACTTGGGTTTTAAAACAGTTATCAAAACCTCAGCATTCTCCACGTATGCAAGTGTCCAATACTAGGGAGAGTTAGTTATTTTGCTATAAAAGCCCTAGGCAAGGGAAAGTGCATGCAAAAGAAAATATGTGTTACAAGAAAAGAGAAATACCAGAAAAAGAGTTGCGAGTGATCACAAGAGGTGAAGGCTCTATGGAATGTGTCCATGAGATAGCTCAGAGATGCCAGAGAGCATCTTAAAGATGTTAGGCTCTGTACCATAACTGCCAGTGAAGCATAAGAGAATGCTAGGTGTCGGAATAATATACTCTCTATAATTATTGGTGACAACTTGAAGCTATAGGAGAACTATTTTAAACCCAAGAGTCTGGGCAAGGGGGTGGAACCAAACAAGTCTGCTTGCTACGGGTTTTAGTGGCAGGGTGGTGTGTGGCTGTTAAAAACTACGTTTTCCAGATATGTTTCTAAAACCTTTCCTTTATTATGAGCAGTCACTGATACGGGAATAATTCTTTTTAAATGTTGTTTATATTTCAAATATAATTCTAAGCAGTCACTGATATGTGAATAATTATTTTTTAAATGTTGTTTATATTTCAAATACAGACCCGAGTTTAGAGTTAACATTTTCCCTACTGATGTTGTATTACAGACCCTTTGTTTTATTTTTTATGAGCCAATGTTATATTAACTTAGGGTTTATATTATTGTGCATATCTTATTATTCTGAATACAGTCAGGAGTATGATAAGGGGAAATTCTTGTTTTAGTATTTCAATTGGACAAAGACATATTTGTGTCAAGGTTTATTGAAAAAAAAAACCAGAGACTTGTAATAATTTAACGTAAAAATATTTCTCTGCTAGTTACATTATCGAACGATAATGATATCCAAGAACGAAACAATTAGGGCAGAAACTTCAGTAGTTAATTTTTTTTAACAGAAACTATAAAAAGGTTTGGTATTAAACAAGTTGTGCACAACCATACATTACAAAAAAACTGCATCTGAAAAGTTCTTGCTGGTTTGAAATAGAAAATCCAAAACTAGGCCAAAGAATTGACCTTAATATGCCGAACATAGTTCTTACATAACTATTAAAGATAGAGGTAGTATATACCCGAATGAACTGTTGATTAAGAAATAAGCAAGAAAACATAAGTTGATTATCAAACTCATTAAGGGTTGCCTAGATGCCCCAGGGGCTAAGTGACCGATTCCTCCTCCATGTGCTGAGCTACCCCTGGAAGGTTTTCATGTGCTTGACTTCCTTGATTCATTTGAACCAGATGCGGGAGGTCCTCCTGAATGCGATCCACTTTCCATTTCATAAAGACACCTTAGGTTTGCCTTTAGGTCTGCAAGACCTACGTTTTCACCTGCACGGTTCATTCTTTCGTTGCTAGAGTTGAGATTAGCGAGGTTAAGGTTGGAAAAACTGTTGAGGAAATCCCTATTAGAACCTGTAAACTCGTGAGCCTTACTAAAGCATATAAAACTAAGATTGAAAGGTAGATTACTGAAAGCTGAGATGAGAGTAGTAATTTCTTGCTGAAGAATGTCGCAATCCTTCCTGCTATGGCAAGAGAATGTTCCAAGCGCTCCTTCCTTCCACCCATAACAGTTGCACCCAAAGGTCAGAGTGATGCCTCCAAAGAGAAAATACCCATCTGTAAGAACACTGGATGCGGATCCTGAGACTGAACGCCACGAAGGACCAACAGCTCATGAAGAGCAGATGCAATTCAAGAACGCAGTGAGAGCTAGCCTTTCCTTAACGAAGGCCCTGATTAGAGGCAAGGAATCCCAAGGGATCCCCTGAACATAGCCTTCGTAGACGCCTAAGATAACAACAAGCAAAGCTTTTTCTAGAAAGATTGCAGAAGAATGAGGAAGGTTTGGACTAACATAAGGAGTGGGGGGGTGAACAAAACTTCGGGAAGAAGCCATTACGCAGAGAAGGGTAAGATCTGAAGCATGTATTCTGAATGAGCCATTACTCATGAGGGGATGGTCTAGTAAGGCGGGCAGGATCGAGAAGGAGCTGAAGGTGAGTGGAGACCACGCGTCGCCAAGGCAAAGAACATGTCTAAAACCACAGTCCATAACCATTGCTCCAACAAGAATTGAGATGGGGTGGGTTAGTAGGGGGGTGTAACCTTAGAAACATTAGGGAATGGATTTGAGGCTTAATTCTAAGCCATTGAAACAATAGTGACCTTGGGGAAGGGAGGCCCCTAAGTTGGCCAAGGCATATGCAGAGGCATTATTTGCTCGAAGGATGTGATAAAACTCATAATTGTTCGAAAGGAAAGGGGTGATTCTGTCATACAGCCTTCTACACTTGATGGATCCTGAGGTGTAGCCATTGATCATTTTGTATATGACTTGCCTTGAGTCACCAAAAACCGCTATCCTGGAGGAATCTATAGTGTCCAAAAGTTCTAGACCCTGCAAGAGAGCCATCCACTCAACTTCGTTGTTTGTCTTTTGGTCCAGACCCCAAGTAAAGGTTTTTTCTTTTTGTCCTCCGGGATCCAATAAGATCCCCCCCGCACTTGCCACCCCTGGGTTGCCTTTTGAGGCACCATCAAAGAATAGGGCATAGGAATTTTGTTCCTGCAGCCAAGCCATAAGTTCGTTGTGAGTCTTTCTTATCTCCCAAGGGTATGAGCTTGCGGGAAAGTTGGATCGTGTGCTGATGGAATTGGGTTGAGGGGAGCTCCTTTTTAGAAAGATGATGCACCAAGAAGAGAGCGACTCTGGAAGGTCTTCTAAAGCCGGATAGCTGATACCTTTCGAGGCAAATTTTTCTGCTATCATTCCCACAATTTTCGAAGCTATTCGGGATGGAACGACTTTCTACCCTTTAAAGATTGCTTTGTTTATGGCCAGCCAAAGCTGCCAGCAAAGGTTCTTTGGGATAGTGTTCCAAAGACGCTTGAGAATGGGTTTCTTATTGAGATTTCTAGGGAAGTACTTGATCCATTTTACAAGAAGTTGCTCAAGGGAGTCTGGAGGTCTGAACTGAGAACCTGGAGGAAGGATAGACTTCCAAACTTTCAAAGATACACTGCACTAAAGAAAAATGTGGATTGAAGTTTCTGATTTCGAGTTACAAAGAGCACATCTAGAGGGGCCTGCTATCTGCCTTTTCCTGGGATTTTTAGCTGTAAGCAATTTGTTATACATCAAAGTCCATATGAATGAGTTTACCTTGGGAATATTATCTGAGTGCCAGACCTTTTTCCATAAGCTTTCGTTTGCTGTTGGTTCCATAGTTAACTTCTTATATCCTTCTTTGACCGTGTACGTGCCATTTTTGCCCCAACCAATATAGTCCTTTGAGGATTTATTTATCGGAGTCTGCCATGCAAGGAAGTGAAGAGAAGATTCTTTGCTGCCTCCAAATGCTTAGGAGGATGGAAATCTTTCCAGCCAGTCCAACTCCCCTTCGGGTTCCATGAGGAGAGATCGAAGAGAGAGGTGATGCCGATGCTATGAGCCCAATCAGACAGTTCTCTCATCCCTAAAAGCGAGGAGAGTGAAGGATGTCCAAGAACGCTGTTATCCCAAACCTTAATCTTTTTTTTGTTACCAGGAATCTAGTAATAATTTGACTGAATCAAACTGAGAGAAGCTTTACACAGAAGCTAGAGCGAGGTGCCCTTTCCGGTCCAAGGGCAAGTCAAAATTTTGGATCTCGGTCTCCTGATGTATTTTTTCCTTATTACCTCTTTCCACCATTCTTTCTTGCCGATGGCCAATCTCCAAATCAGTTTTGCGCCAAGTGCTTTGTTCATTTTCTCTGGATCCCTTATGCCTAGTTCTCCTCTGCTTTTTTAACATTTAACTATGGCCCATTTAACCAAATGAAATTTTTTAGTCTGAACCTTTCCTCCTTGCCAAATAATTTTTCTGATTTCTATACATATACTATTTATTACTGCCTTAGAGGCCAAGATCATCGAACTTGAATATATAGGGTATGAGGAGAGGATTGAATGAATGAGCGTTACTTTCCCTTCTAGGTTTAACCACTTTGATCCCAAAGAATGGATTTTATTTTTGATCTTTTGAATGATCAGAGCCCACATGAAGGAAGTAAATTTTTTTTAGCTATGGGGATGCCCAGATAGATGAAATGAGTCCAATCATAATTGACACAAATGTGGAGAATTTGAGATATGTTACGAAGAGTAGTCACATGGCTATTCCATCCATAAAGCTGACATTTATCCATATTTGTAGAACTTCCAGAAGAGCAGAGGAAAAGATCTAGGGGTCTTAGGAAATTTTTGGCAATGTGGGGGAAAGCAATGCCCAACAGAATAGTGTCATCGGCAAAAAGAGCGTGGTTAATAGGTTGAACTCCATTTCTAAAGGAGAGTCCTGGGAGGGAGCCCTCTTCTTGAAGTCTAATGAGCCTTCTACTCAGGGAATCAACAACAAGGATATAGAGGAAAGGGGAGAGGGGACAACCTTGCCTTATCCCTTGATTGGCTTTGAAAAACTCTGTGGGTCTTCCGTTGATTAGAGGGGCTATCCAGGGAGAATTGATGCAAGCTTGGACTTGATTAATGAAGATGGAGGGAAAACCAACTTTTTGAGCACCAACAAAATGAAGGCATGTCTTAACTTGTCAAAAGCATTTGCAAGATCAAGTTTAATAGCCATACCTGCTTCGCCCCTCTTGGTGCTAGAATGAATTGCTTCCTGCACCATAAGGATGTTATCACTGATTTGGCGACCTGATATTAAGACTCCTTGATTAGGGGAGATCAGAGAAGGGATTATAGTCTTGAGTCTTAAGGATAAAACTTTGGAAAATATTTTGTAGGAGGCATTGCAAAGGGAAATAGGTCTGTACCTTTTGATAGAGGAAGGATTAGCCTCTTTTAGGATCAGGGCTAAGAAAGTGGAATTAGTGGAGCCTCCCATTTTACCTTTAGACATCCAAGAGATAAGACGCATAAGGTCCTTTTTTATTAAAGGCCAGAACATCCTATAGAAACGAATGGGAAAACCGTAAGGTACGGGGGCTTGATCCGGATGAAGGGTCCAAATGGCCTTCTTAATTTCTTCTTCAGAAATGGGGGATTCTAAATGAAGACAATCCTCTAGGCTGATCAAAGTGAGGATGTCTCTAACCATTTCCTCCATATTTCCTTGTGATACATCCTCTTCAGCATTATACAGATTTTCAAAGAAACCTCCTACCCCAGTGTTGATTGTCGCTTGACCTGATATGACTGTACCGTCTTCAATTTTAATCTCCCTCATGGTGTTCCTCCGCTGCCTCTCTATGCACTAATTTTGAAAGAATTTGGTGTTTTGATCGCCCCCCTTGAGCCAAAGAACTCTAGAGCGTAATCTCCATCCTTCTTCCTCTTGCCTTAGAATTGATTGCAGACTTTTTTCAAGTTCTATCTCCCTGAGAAGGTGCTCTCTAGCTATCTCATTTTTTTCCATATCCTCTTGAAGGGATTCCATTTTTTTGATGATTTCATTTTTTTTGAGTGATGGCTCCTGATACTGATGCTTGGCCCAAGACTTGATAGTGGACTTCACCCTTTTGAGATTTTGTTCCCAAATAAAAGCCAAAGAACTTGGAATGAAGCAGAGCCAAGCTTTTGAGATGATAACCCTAACCCCTTCCGATTCTAACCAAAGATAATTGAACCTAAAGGGAAGAGGCCCCAAATTTTCCATTGGTGGGAAGAAGAGACATAGCGGCTTATGGTCTGAGATGGCCAAACACAAAAGTTTGGACTTTGGGAAGGTCCCGAGGAGGTGGGTACTTACTAGAACATGGTCCAACCTGGCAATGATATGGCCCAGACATATTCTTTTGTTTCTCCAGGTGAAGGTCCTGTTCTTTGGCTTGATGTCCGTTAGTCCCCAAAGCATGATCAGATCCTCCAACCTTTCTCCAAAGGGATCCCTTACTTTGACTCCTCCTCTGTGCTCAGCTACAAAAACAGTGACATTGAAGTCTCCAGCTATGAAGCAAGGGGTCTGCTTTTTCCCTTTGCATTGCTCCTTGAGAGAATTCCAGAAATTTTCTTTTTGAGCTTGGATTGTGGGTCCATAAATATTCCCTATCCAGAACACTTCTTTATTATCTTTGTTTTCTAGCTTAATGAACAACTAGTTTTTATTTTCAATGGTTGTTTGCATGGTGAACTTTTCATTGTTCCACCAAGAAAGAAGGCCTCCTGATGCTCCACTCGCACTGATAGCAAACCCTTCTCCTTTGGGCCACAAATTTTTCAAAGTTGAAAGACTGTCTTCCGCAATCTTTTTAATCTCCTGGATGAGAAGGACAGAGACAGATTCCATTGATTTGATTCTTTTAATAACTTCAATTTTCTGGGAACCTCCTAATCCTTGACAGTTCCAGGAGACCAGCTTCATTATTTCTTAAGTTGTCGGAGCGCCTTTTCCCTTTCCTTTTTTTCTTCTTCTGCGCTAAGGAGGTATATGCTTGCTTGTGAGTTTTTTACCAGGAATTCAAGATTGGATTGCTTCCTTGTTGATTTTTCTCTTGCAGCTTCATGTTCCCTTAAGGTCTTGTTTGACTTTCTACCTTTTCTGGAATGAGGTTCTCGCTCTTCATTGGAGTTTTCTAAAGTTTCTTCAGAGCTTTCCTTTGCCCTAGAACAGGTGATTGATCCTTCAGAGTTGGAAGTTCCTTCCTTTCAAGCATTGGGGCGAGAGTGATTCTCCTCCCTAGCATCCTTTTGCTTTGGAGATGGAGCCTCTGCTGGAATTTCTTGCTCCTGAAGAGGGGCCTCTTCCTCATTTTCCTCTGGGGTTTCTATCTTTGGTTACTCGATGTGTAGGGCTTCAAACTTGTTTATAGGTGCGTTCTTTGTCGAGATATGGGGCAGCTTTGCCATTGTTGTTTTTGCACTTTTTTCTCGCTTTCTACATTCCATCCTTCTTCTTGCGAGCATTCAGGGTTAGGTTTGTCCGGTGTTTTTGGACATGATTTGGAGAAATGCCCGTACTCATGACAATATTTGCATTTGAAGGGGATTTGCTCATAATCCACTATCTGGAGGTGTTTCCATCCATCAATGGATATTCTGATAGCTTCAGGTAAGCCTTTCTCCAGATCGACCTCAACACAAATTCTGGCACATGAAAACATTGGGGCTTTTGGCTCCAATTTATCCACATATTTTCCCATGGTATTACCTATTTCCTGAAAGTCCTCGTCATTCCAACAATGAAGGGGGAGGTGGGGAAGCTTAACCTATACTGGAATTGCCTTAGGGATATGTTTTTCAGGGTCGAAGGATAGATCTCATTTGTTAATATACATTCCTCTTGGACCCATAAAATAAGGCCCATTTCTTAAAATGAGGTCCTAATCCTCTTTCTTCTAAAAAATGAAAGCAAAATAGCCTTTCCCGCAGAATATTTGTTGAACCTCTCCTTGAATGAGGGTTCTCCAATTCTTATTCAGCCATATTTCAACCGATCTGGGGGACGGTCAAAATCCTGTGAACAAACCTATGAGTCCTTTCTCTAAGAGAGTGACGGCTTTCCTTTTTGAAGCTACTGAAGAGAGTTTTCCCTCATGAATTTCTGAACGCTTAACAAAACAAGATGAAGGAGGGGAATTAGACGGGGGGGGTGGGGGGGGGAGAATGGAGGAGACAATGTTCTGGAAGCAATCTTCATAGCCCGAGAGTTCAAGATTCAGAGAGTTCAGGATCCGGAGGATCCATGGAAGGGAGGCCGAGGGGGGGGCCTGCGCAGAGCCCTCCCGCAGAAAAACCAAGGAGCCGCAAAACCCTAGCTCGCAATTTTTCTCTAGAGCTACAAAAAATGATCCTTCAGTAGTTAATACTAAGATGTCATTGAAACAAATCATACTGTCCAATAAACCATTACAGATATACAGTTATGTTTTTATTAAGAATAGAAACGAATAAACTGTGTTAATTCCTTAAAAGGAAACTAACAATCCTTCATTAGTAATTAAGCACAATCATTATGATATCGAAATAATCCGAGAGGTAGGATTTCAAAGAACCGTAAACATATTAATATTTTCTTTACACACTAATAACAAATAATAATCGAGTTTGACATAGACAGGGTAGAAACCCTAGCGATAAACTCTAGTAAACAATGGCATTTAGTAAATTTAATATATGGGTTTTCATGTTTATAATTTCCATAATTCTAAATATGAAACCCTGGCTGAAAACGGATAGACAAGTTAACCAAAAATAAAAACACATCGCAGTAATACAAAACCAATACTATCTTTTCATCTATGCTAGGGTTTAAATACATAATTTGATAAAATTAAGAATCCACTGTAAATATGCCAAATGGCATTTCCAAAAACATAATAAATTCGTAATGAAGCTTACCATAATATAGAAGCTGAAAAGCTTGAGAAAATTAAACCCCAGGTGCGAAGTCATTTACATAACAACCAAAATAAAAACAAGAACAAAATCACATGACAACTGAGCATGCAAGTGGAATGGCTATGAATGCTTTCAATACTCCCTTCAAAGCACAAATTGGGGAAAGAATCGCTAGTTTAAACCAAACGACTTACCGGTGGAATGAAGGATTGAGTCCTACGGCAACCATACCTACAAACAACGAGTTACCAACCATTAATAAGTATCTGTAGTAATATTGCTGGTAATAGTTGCTAAAACAATATTTATATATGAATTTTATTTACCTGTAAAACAATGTTAGTGGTGCATTTGAATAACTGAGATTTGAACGGTTGGAACAGTTGTAGGGGTCTTCAAGTAGGACTTTAAAATCCATAGAATGAAAGGTATGCTTCCAAATAGCTAACAGATGTAGATTTGTAAACCAAACAATTGAGGGTTCAATCAAAATAACACAAGAAACTTTATTCTCTTCTCTGCGAGTAGTTGGTGAAAGGAGCAAAAACACAGTGTTGCGAGTGAAGAATAGTTCTCGACTAAACTGTTGAAGAAAATAAACCCAAACCAAATTCAAACCCCACTTCTGTGCTTTACAACTGTCTTCCATTTCCAGATTTGAAGAATTATAAACTTTAACTAAGTTTCTTATTGTTAAGTGGCATGCTATAGTTGGAAGGATTGAGTTTCTTTCCACCTTTCCATTAAAGTTTAGTAACATGGATTTTAGGTTCCATTACGTTCTTTCTCAGCCATTGTACCATTGAATAAGATACCTACAAGATTTAGGTGATTTAGCTATGAAGCTAAGTAAGCCATACAAGTTTAAACTAGTGTATCTATCCCAAATCATCCTTAACAAATCACCAACGATTAATTATTAACCATCACTTTGCTTGAATTTCTACTTGCGCTGAGGATTTAAAATCTCCAAACCATTGGCTAGTGCATTCTAGTAACTTAATAAGTTTATCGCAAGCAAGAAGTAAAGTATATAAACTAAATTTTTAATGGTTTTTCACATGTAATGTTTTAAACTTTGGTACAATACAAAATGGTATTAGAGCTAGGTTACAAAACTTGGACCTAATGGGACATTGAGTAGTTTATTTGTATCCCCTACTTTAATATTTATAAATAACAAAAGGAAACATATTGTTACACACAGACATAGCAATGGCAGAACCTGAGCATTGTGGTACCCTTTGTAATGGCAGCTCCAATTGTGGTACAAGAGTCTCTAAGGATTACGGTGTCATAAATATTCTTCTTCATTAGCACCTTAGTTCTTGTCCATAGTGCCAACATCGCAGCATTGATGCTAGTGGGTTTATAAGTAATAATTTGGATGTTTTGGAAAAAATATTAGATTTTAGGAGTGATCCGTTCACTCTCATTGATCATTGAGCTTCAGCTTCCAGGAAATTCCTACATGATTGAATGCACCAATACTCAGAGTTTTTGAAGAAGGAGAAAATTTTGCATCTACCATCTCGGTGGAGCACTTGGATTTGTTCCACACTCTTGGATCTAATATGAACTTATTTGGATCTGATATGATCTTATTTGGTTCAAGTTTTAAGTTTCAAGAGACTCCAGTAATACTTGTAGTTGTTTGCATTAATTTTGGTGTGAAAAATCAAGTACCAAAAGTCTCTTTCAAATTTGTTGTTGGGGATTTGATGTCAATTTTCTCTCATGAGTTTATTGATATTATATTTTGTGAATCATTGGTTATTTTTTAAGCTATATCAGATTATGGAGCTCAAGCATTTTCTCTCTACACTCCTAGGGCTTCTCTAGCTTCCTATTTGATCGCATGCTCATCTCCTCACAGAATTAGTAAAGATGGAGACATTATGCATTCACTTGGACACTTGATTCTAACACTTGGAGCTGCTTTTACCTAACATGGTTTGATGTTCAAGGCTGCCATATATTAGTTGCTTGGGTTTTCCTCACATGGTTCAAATTCTCAAGCACTTTTGCTCTCTCATCAGTTGATCTCAGTTGCTCTACGTGGGTCCAGTTTTAGTCTTGCAGCTGTCTATGTTCCTGATTCAGTTGAGCATTTTCTTCTTCTTCTAAAGGGGAAAATTCCTCTAGACATAATCATTAGTTTGGAGAGGTTCACATGCACAATTCTGGGATGTTGCCGCACAGAAGAACCATGCTGCAAATTGCAGTAGAGTTTTTTGCAAGTTATTTCTCAAAGAGGAATATTTTTCTCCTAAGAATAGCTTGTATTTCCCATTCTTGCTTATTTTGACGGGGGGGGGGGGGGGGGGGTGGTGTTCCCATGAGGTTTTCCCCTATTTCCTCTGGTTATTAAGCATCTTTTAATTCTTTTGGATTGTAATGGATGACTTTTAGCCTTGTTTCCAGGGCCCACAATTGTCCAAGTTAGGATTAAGGGGGGTGTTAGGATTTATAATCCTCCCTTGTCTATACTTAGTATATTATATTATACTTGCCTAACTTAGGAGTCATTAATTAATATTGGGTCCACTAGTACCATTGGGTCCACTTGGATTATTGGTGCCACCAGTACCAGTCACTGGAGTGTGGGGAACACATATAGAGGTTAACTGCAACTCACTGCATGTTCATGCACCAGTTTATGTGCCTTTGAGACCAATCCCTACAATTTAGGAGCCACTGGGAGTGCCACCACCAACCTCCTTCAGTTTTTGGTAGTTAATAAGTAGTTAAGCTAAGTTACGCTCCAGTTACATTAAGTGAGATGTCCTCCAGTTCAGTTAGCCCCTGTCTTGCATGGTTGTATGGGGTTAGGCACCTATTCTCACCTACCTCGTCAGATTAACTAGTTTAACTGATTAAGAGAACGAATTAGACATCTGGAGTTAGACTAGTGAGCTCCATTAGTGATTTAGACACTTATAGTTAGCCATTCAGTCAGATTGAGTTGGTGGATTCGAATCTATCCACATGATTTGAATTCTCCTTATTGTAACATTGTTGTATACTGCTAGGATTAATGAAGATAATATTGTAATTTTACTGAGTAATACTTATCAGTTTTCTGTGAAATTCATCTTGTTCATTGTGTATTTTTCATTCCATTCCACTGCATAATAATACAATTCAATTGCACTCATTGCCTGTAGATCAATGACACAATAATTTAAACAATCATGATAGTTTCGAGAGTGGATTTATCTCCTCGACTACCCACTAAGATGTTTTCCTTAGGGTTTAGCCTCATATTGAACTCCACCATATTGAGTTTGGAAAATTCCTCCAGTTCTAGTTGTCGATTGATTGCCCAAAGAATCAACTTGCTTATTTTGACTTCTTAATAGATGAAAGAAATCCATTGAATAGATGCTAGAAATCCATTGACTAGATGCTAACTAGATTTTCCTAGCTTCTCAATTGGATCCTTGCTAAGGCAGCGTTATGAAGAGGAGAACGAAACTTTCAACTCCAATTGTGGTGTAGGAGTCTCTAAGGATTACGGTGTCATAAATATTCTTCTTCAATAGCACCTTAGTTCCCATCCATAGTGCCAATATCGCAGCTAGATTATTGGATTCAATTCCAAGGATCTAAGAGAATGTTTCAATAATATTTCCTCCAAGGTCAAAGAACACCTCTCACGCACCTGTGCTTCATGCTTTTCTCTACCAACCTGGAATGGTGCTTGGTCCTCTCCTTGTCTCCCTAAGGCAATTTTTTTCACGTGGCTCCTTCTGCACAAAAGAGTGTTGACTACAGAAAATGCGACCAAGCGTGGGTTCAATGGGTAGTTTAGATGTTGTTTCTGCAATGCAACTGAGGAAACGTCAGATCATATATTTTTAAATTGTGAGTTTTCTTAGCAAGTTTGGGAGTTGGTCTTTCTTGGTCCGTCGCATGTCAGTGGTCTGCTAGGACCAAATCAAATGCCCAGATCCGATGCATGCAGTTAATGCATGGCCAGCTACTCGTGTTTGAAAGTAGCGTGCCCGAATCCCCTCCCCTGCTTCCTTCCTTACTGCACTACACACCATTTCCAAAGGGAGCTTTACGGAACACTCTCTTTCAGAGCAGGTTTTGAATTGGAGGTCTCATAGTAGGTTTTACAGCAGGAGGAAAACTGAATATCCCTGACTGAGATTGGCTACCGAGCTCAAGCCCTTTCAAGATGCACTTAATGGTAAATTGTACTTGCTAAGCCATATGTCTAGTTCCCTCCTTGATGTAGCAGGGGGAAGATGCACTAATGGGTGTGGATGATAGTTTGGATGGATTCAAAGTGCCTTTATGTATTCATGGAATTTGAGGGATTAGGGAGATTTGAAAGAACAGAGCAAGAAGATTTGTTACTCTCAGTCCTAAATGCTGCCTTGAGTAATTTGACAATATTCAACAAGAAGGTTTGTTTTGAGGACTGTCTTGTTAGTTAGGTTTTGCTGGTTTGAATTTCTCATATTTCAGTTTTTTAACCTTTACCTTTATATTAATGTTGTTTCTCAAAGGTAAATTTAACAATTGTGACACATGGCTTTGTAATCAGGATTTCATCTTGAAAAAGAGACACAAGTTATCTTCTAGTGTTTCCAAAGTGGGGTGATCTTGGTGAAAAATGATGAAAAATTGTTCCAAGGATTATTCTACGGAGCTATCAAGGATATCGATGTCTCTGATGTGGAGAATTAAAAGATGAATTATGTGTAAAACTTCCACAAATCTATACTTTCTGATGAAGGTATGGAGGAATAGTTGAACTTGCTGCAATGTCTCCTTTCAATCGATGGGAAAATCATCCGTAAAGCTTATCTGATATTGCTTCGACTATAGAAGAAGTGTTGGGACATAATTATGAGTATGGTTGTGCCTTTTTAAGGGATTTGAAGCTTGTAGTGATCAGAGACTTGAAATGTTTTGCTATGAAGGTGATAGCTCACTCCCTCCAAAAGTGGAAGTGTTAGTGGTGTTGGACCAGTTAAAGAGATTAAAAGGGTCTACCACAATCATCATCATATACAGATTGATGACCATCCACAGATTGCCTTGCAAACTGCATGTTCATAGGCTCTGGCAGATCGACAAAGAAAACATCATTATTATGGATCAAAGCAGAAATGGATATATGCAGGCTTGATACGTCCTCATCATGAATAATGAATAGACTTGAAATGTTTTGCTATGAAGTTGAAGATCCTTCGCGGGAACTAGGATTGTGCTTCTAAGATAGGTGCCAACAAGGCGCTTATGAATTTGACTCATATGAAGTAGGAGATGCTCCAATATAAATTGGGGATCTCCTCATCAATTTGCATGACACGCCTGGAGCTTGCAGCTCTAGATGAATCTATATTACATGATAGAATAGGAAGAAATGTTGATTTTTGGCACACTAAATTTCAGGACTTGTTAGTGGCATTGGCTGATATACAGTGTGATCGTGTTGAAAGGTGGCTTCGCTGCAACGCTGCAGAATTTTTGGGGGAATAATTGTGTACAAATATTACAACTGGAGGCAGTTCTAGCCCTTGCAGAATTGAATCAGGGACTATAATACAAAATGAAAAAAGAAAAGGTTGTCGACATACTGGCAATCGGGCTTCAAATGTCTAGTGGAGCACAGTTCTAGATCAGAAGAAAACTTACAAATAAGCCAATTCTCGGCACGACAACGCTGAACACTGCTAGAGATTTAATCTTGAAAGGGCTTGAGCTCGATAGCCAATCTCAGTCAGGGATCTTTGATTTTCCTCTTGCTCTAAAACCTTCTATGAGACTTCCAGCTCAAAACCTGCTCTGAAAGAGAGTGTTTCATAAAGCTCTAGAAATGGTGTGGTCAAGTGCAGTAAGGAAAGAAGCAGGGGAGGGGAGTCGGGTGCGCTACGGTTAAACGTGAGTATTTGGCCATGCATTAACTGCATGCATCGGATCTGGGCATTTGATTTTGTCCTAACAGACCACTGACACGGGCGGTGGACGACAGTGTAATTTCGATTTCCTGAGAAGAGGTGCCGAAGAAGAGGCAACACCGATGGAGGAGTGACCTGACGGAGGTTAACGAAGTGAGCTCGACCCTCGACAGCACCAGGTGGGCCCGGGTGCAAATGGTCGGGTTGATAAAACAATCGGCCCACTCCCTTATTTTCTATAAAACAATCCTCCATTCTGATCATTATTCCAAATCCACCTCCAATCTGGTAGTGTTGAACATTGTAAAGCTATAGCTGTCCTTTGAGAGCCTTGTAAGCTCATCTGTAATACCCGTTAACCGGTTACACGAATCTAAATTGAGTGACTTCAGGTTTGCAAGGTCTCCTGTAGCACTTGGCAATGCTTTCAGCTTTGTACATACTGAAAGATACAAAACCTAAAGCCGAGAAAGATTCGTGATAGCTTTAGGTGCATATTCAATTTCAGTTGAACTCAAATTCTTTAAGTTGCCACAATGAGCTTGGCAGTGATTTTCTTGGAGACTTTGATAGATCATGCACCCTAAGAGAGGTAAGGTTTTGAAGAAAGGCTTCTGAAACCTTCTGTGATATCTGGGAGAAAGTAACTGCTATGCTATGTCACCAGCGATACTTTCACCGATTGATAAAGGATGGGCACTTGTGTTTTGTTCCACTCTACTAACTGAGTGAAGGATCACATGTAAGCTTCCATTGCTATTTAGAATGGTTATACTATATATATTATAGATCCCGAAGCCTAATTTGAGATCTGAACAAGGGTGGATTGAAGTTAAAGACGAAGTGATGGATTCTTTTTTTGTCGAATACTAAACTAAATTGACCACAATTAACTGGGTGAAGAGGGGCTTACTTGACTCATCTTTGGGCTGTATTCGAGACTCGATCAGGGGCCCCTTGTAGGGGCAGGAGCAGGGTAGAACATTTACTTAAAGAATCTGGTAGTAGGCAGGGGGCTTTTGTTCTCATGCCAAGTTCTGTTTAGCGGAGATAGTGAAACAAGGGCCATAGAAATGAAATCCCCGAGCTCGTAGGACCTCTTTTTTTTGCCAACCTCGCAGCAACCATGATAAGCTGGGAAGCTTGGGATTTAGGACTAATTGAAGCAATGGAGAAAGTCGCCAAGATTGTACTGCATTTAACTCCCATTAAATTTTGGTAATAGTATCACCCAAAACTTTGGTAATGGCATCACCCAAAACAGTAATATAGAGTCTCATCTATAACCATGCCATACCTAGATTTCTAGATTTGGCAATGGAAATATAAAGAAACGCAACCAGCTGATCTAAAATATTATTAACTGACCTGGATTTTTGGTATAATTAAATTTTAGTTGTTTCTAATTCACTGGTGAATATTAAAAATTGTTTTACTTGGAAATACACTCCACTCATTTACTCCCCCTTCAACAACCTAACCTATCCTAAAAAATTACACTTCTCCCCTACCCCTTCACCGCCTTCACTCGCTCCATTACCATTTTCCCAATCCCATTACCCTTACTTCACGAACTCCACTCCTACCACCTACCCTGCTCCCCCTACCACCCCCCCCACACCGTAGCACCTCTCTGCCTACCTCGCTCCCCACCAGCTACACCTCCCTTCCGCTCCCCAGCCGCTTACACCACCTCCACTCCCACACTGCGGTATCACCTTCGCTCCCACACCGCGGCACCACCTCAACTCCCCTACCATTACCCCTACCGCTTACCACACCTCAGTACCACCACCACTCCCCTGCCATTACCCCCCACTGCAGTACCACCTCAACTCCTATAGCAGTACCACATCCACTCCTATAGCTTCATCCACCTGCGCCCCCACCTTCCCTGGAGACCGCTTCCTCCACCTATGCACCCCTATCCCCTCCAACTCTAACTCCAATTTGAGAAAGGTTTTTTCACTTCTCTACTGCACTCTCCCCCCAATGGGAGAAGTGCCTAGGAGAACCATTACCAATGTGATGGAATGGACCCACCACCATGACGTGCATCCCTCTACTCCAAAAAATGCAATGGGAATGGCCTCCTCAAGCCATGGCGTTCTTCAACACCCACAGACCCCGTCTATCATGTCTGTACTCTATTCTTCTTTTATTATACTGCCTAACTTCACCCTCCATTTCATTTACAATGCATGTGGGATAAAATTGAATGGAAGCAACTTGCCTAGCAAATGATCATCTACAGTCTACAATCCACCCTCGAGGAACAAATCTCTCCGTCTATACTGGTCAATAACAAAAATGGAGATTATGATCGAAGACAAATTCATGACACCGAGAATAACTGCAGACAAACCCAAGAGATATAATCTAGAAGAGAATTGGAGCATAAAATGCCATGACGTTGATGCCCAAGAGCTACTAAACGAAAGGAATGGCGAGAGCCATGAGAAGTTGAGGTTTTTATTTCCTTCTCATAATGTTGCAGAAAGGATGCTTTACCCACTTGGAAATATTGGTAGCCTCGATCAAGTCCTACAGCTCGTCCTGGATGTCTGGCATGTCACCGATCCTCTACACCACTGCCCTGGCCTTCTCCATCTGCCCTCTTTTGATCACACAGCCGAGAGTATCAGGAAGGGTAAAGGAACCCACTATGGGACGCCTGCCAGCCCTAGGGAGAGACACCACCCCCCAAGGATGGATCTTGCTTGTGCGATAGTTTAATAGAATTGCATAAAGGACCCGAACTCCTATGAATAGTTGGAAGCCAATGTTGACAGCTCCCCTCAGTATGCAGGAGCAATTTCGGACAAATAAATAGGTACATATTGAGAAGCACCGCAATGTCGTATGAGTTTCTTACTCCGGTATAAAGAAAAAAAAGTGTTCTTGTTTTACAAAATCAAATCATAGTCTAAATAGAGATGAGCCTGAGCTTACTTGACTAGTGAAACCCACACCGAAGCACAACATTGTTTCATTGACAACAACGTCATTGAGAAAGCTCTTATTGCCACTTCGGTCGTCAAAGTCGATCGTGCTTGCAGTACTCGCTGATTTTGGCCATGGATTCCATCTTAAAAACGCTTGGAAAAATTTTGCTCAGAAACTCCGGCATGGATGTAACTCCACCAGAAATACAAGGCAAAGAAACAAAAGAGCATAGGAAACTCTCATGAGAGAGCTAGGGCTCCCGAGTCCCGAATTCCAAAGTACATTTAACTTAGTGGTAAGTGGTACTGATATCAAGTCCAAGTGTCACCATTATGGTTTCACTTTACTCCATGACAAATCAACACCATTATTGTTTCACTTTAAGAAATGGAAAAGTTTGGGTATGAAACCTAACGTCGAAACACATACAAAGTTATAATAAAACTTGAAGAAATGGAAAAGTTTGCGTATGAAACCTAACATCAAAACACATACAAAGTTATAATAAAAGGAAGGTATAATACTAAAAATCCCATATTACTAGCATTTGCACCAGGAGGTGCAAAGGAACGTCGAGAGGGTAAAAATATTGAATCTTTACCACAACAAATTCTCTGCAATAGACTTTTTGTGTTGGCACCGTTTGTTCATAGTCTTTAAAACCCAAGGAGAAACCCTAAGAGATCTTGCCAATGGGAATCGTAAAAGATCGACCTATATATAGATTTTCTGGGGTTAGTTAGGACCGTAGGATTAAGATAAATGAATGGTCGAGATTAAACCTCGCAGGATGCGGGATCTTATCACGAGATCTAAATTTTATTAACTATCCCGCAATCTGCATTCGGCGATTACAGGATGCAGGATGCAGGATGACAAAAATAATGAATTTTTTGTTGCGTGTTCCCGCAACAAAATCACAAAATAAATCACTTCTTGCAACCCACAACCCGCAATTTGCGGGATGCGAGTTACGGGAGGTCCGACTCGCGCACAGAAAATATCTATGTATCCAGCATCCTGCGTCCCACAACCTGTGATGTGGATTGCGAGATTTTGAAGTTTATAATTTTTCATGTTTTCATCCCGAAACCCGCAATTTGCGGGTTGCGGGTTGCGGGATGTCTGACTAGAGCACACAAAATATCTTTGCATCCTACTTTTTGCGGGATGCGGGATGACAAAAGTACCAAATTTTTTTGTTGCGTGTTCCTGCAACAAAAATCACAAAATAAAAGTGGGATAGTTAATAAAATTTAGAGAGAGGCTCTCATTTATTTCCATTCTCTTTTTTCACCTGTGAGATAGGTTGTCATTTATTTCCATTTTCTTTTTTCTTCCATGAGGAAGGGTCTTATTTCTTGCCTCTATTGTATTTTTGAATTTTGTGTTGTTTAAATTATTGTTCTGATTTATCATTTTAATCTTTATGTTGTGTGTCACTTCATTTCCTATTGAATTTCAATTCCTTTCATAATTGTTGCATCTTCCACAGACAAATAGTGCCTGGACAATTAAGTGATACATCGAGACACAAATTGAAGGCATCCTCCATTTGCACAAAGCAACCGGCTTCTAAAAGTGTTTGAAACATAAAACCTATCGTTCAATTTATCAATTTAATATTATTTATCAAATTAATTTAAATATATTATATTATTAATTTACCATTCACTGTCATCTTTGCACAAGGTAGAGTTTCCACAATCCAGAAAGGTAAATTGATAATCAATTTATCAATTTACCTTTCCAAATGCGGAAAGCAGAAAGTGGAAATGTAAATTGATAAATTGATTATCAATTTACCTTTTCGCTTTCTGTAGCATATACTAAAAGACTCCTATACTGAACAGGTTAAGTTGTTCAAATGTTGGATAAGCTGGTGTTTTTTAACAGTTCAGGAATTGTATTTTAATATGGTTTTTTTGGAGAAAAGATTCGAAACTCTCACATTGGATAACTGGTTGCTGAAGTTCAGAATTTGTGAATCAACTATCACATAAAAAAACATTAAAACTCAAAACTGAATGTTGGCTTATGCCAAAAAAAAAAACTTGGCAGGTGAACATAATCTCCATTTGTCCACATTTATCACTTAATTCTATATACAGAGATAATAGTGAAATTACCATTATCTTGATCATGCATTCTTCTCTTAAGTACTAAAAAAAACACGCTCATGAAACAAAGAGAGCTTGAAATAATTTCTTAAACAAATTAATTGAGAGTCACTAAGATTTGCTTCAGAGAATTGCTTTAGAAAATGCTTTCATAGCTTGGCTTGTTATTTACATCGGTTACATAAAGTACATTATGGTTTTCATTACCATTGCCCATTATTGACTACACAATATTAGTCCGAATCTCTTGTCGAGACTCCAAATGATCCTAAAATGTAACTGAATTATTAACAGTGTAAGAGGACCCCAAGTTTAACCATAGACTATTAAGAACGCTCTTATAAGCAAGCACTCTTTTGGAATAGATTACCCATAAATTAAACACAACTCTTGAAATAAACAAACCTTAACCAACTAATATTATGATACGGCCATGGGTTGAAACCCCGGAACGCTCAAAATCTTGTGAAATGTAAGAATTATAATGAATTTGCATCTCTATTATCATAAAATTACAGAAAGGTATAGCGTTGGATGCAGTAAGCATGTTGGGCTCGACCACTCGTCTCTCTATTGAATCAGCCACGTGTCCTTCCCTAGGTGTGTGTTTCGTGGTCAAAGGCGCCTTTCTGCATGGTTTCCGGACTGGAAAAGGAGTTTATATGCTTTCTGTGCTCAACCTTCTCCACAATTCCCCTATGTCCTGGTAACATTGTTGTATGAGGGGACTTGGAGAGGGGCATTCTTGTTCTCCTCACCTCCCATGGCATGGGCTCTCCTACAGGAAATGCAATGGGGTGTGTCCTCAACGTCCTCTCCACCTCAGACAAAGTTAGCAAGTGGAAATCACAAATGAGGTGATGAAGACTTTGGACACCCACCACCCCAGCACAAGCATTCACTCCGAATGGTTTTCGCTAAACATGGCCCCCATGCACTGGGACTTGGGAAGCCGTGACCTCTTCCGAGGTTTCTGGGGAGACTCTCCCGGGACAAGAAAACCCCGGTATCGCGCAACTGGAGGTACAACTATCCGCAAATATTCAAAATGCATCACATCTAGGCCCTGATGGTTGGAGATTTCCTGGTGCATACAACCAGGACGATAAATGAGCATAATTTCATGTTTGCCAACCATCATTACCCCCTGCAAAACTAGCTTCTCGAACCACGCAACCATTGCTGTCTATAAGAAAACTCAAGACCTTATGTAATTCAGCACTTCTGGCCTTTCTCTCAGTGTTCATTCATCCTCGTTTTTCAGCAGCTCTAGAAGGTGGCGCTATATAGGGTGAGCTAGACAGACCCGGAAATAACTTACCAGCATGGTTGCACACTTGGCAACTAGTCATCATAACAATAGCACGAGTGACAAGTGGGCGAGGATCTTCATTCCTTGCGGAGAATCCAGTCAAGCCATCTCCTCTGATATTCAATTATCATACTGGCCATGGATAATACCTTAGGTGTTCTCCCGTGTTGTTGCCCACGTGGGCAAGGCATTTGGACTTGACCTTCCTTTCTCTTTCGCCTATGTTGGATATGGCATAAGAGCAGATTCAGTTGGCCACGTTTTTTTGCTTCCTGTAGAGGCCAAATTTGTTGCTTCAAATATCTAAATTTTATGATGGATCCTCGGAGTTGGGACAACAGGTGATGCTGGGGACATGGTCTTCACCTATGGGGTGTTGCGAATGGCATCTGGGGAATCGATTACTAGTCAAAAAAAATAGATCGTATGTGGGAATGTCCTTTATGTACCATATTCTTCAGGATATTTTGTCCACGTTGGCATTTTGCACGTAGTCGGGCTATCCACCAATCTTGAAACTCAGAACAACGAATCCTCTAGCTCCACGTAGATTTCATTTATAATCCATTACGACCCTTAACTGTTGAGCTTCTCCCGCTATATGCACCGTGGACCAGCTTCTTTTCAAGATCTGATCCTTCTATGTGCGAGGTTTCAATATCAAGACCCAAGGTTAACACCTGCACAATTTAATTCAGCGGAATCAACGCAGACCCTCGATATGCAACCTGCCTTCATTTGGACCGCCAGATCGTGGGTACGTTTGATATTTTGCAAACCTTGTCCCATTCGATCCATCGCACAAATCTCATCCGCGGAATACTTTCAATCCGTCAATCAAAGATCAAATGACATATACACCGTCGATTGCCATGGCCCCTACCACTTTTCGCGATTCAAAAATATGACTCCGCTCGTGCTATTTCGAATGACGGAATCATCCACAACCA
Source organism: Pseudotsuga menziesii (assembly GCA_001517045.1). Lineage (NCBI taxonomy): Eukaryota > Viridiplantae > Streptophyta > Pinopsida > Pinales > Pinaceae > Pseudotsuga > Pseudotsuga menziesii. The sequence goes on from LPNX010561010.1 coordinate 62,355, forward strand.
TATATTTGCTCTTGCTCTTATCTCCGTCATCAGATGTTTTCACCCTTTAATTCATTCTGCAATTTGGAAAAGTTTCTCCTCCCGCGCATGTTCACCATGCGGGATGACTTAGATTCGTTGATCTCGTCTTGCGTTGATCTTGACCTTTCAATCTCAAACCCACTTAATGGATTCCAGGGATTTTCAACACTAAATCTTTCCTTGCACCTCCAACCTGCAGAATCTCGCTCTGTCGTTGATCTTCCTAGTCATGGATCTAGACCGTCGATTACTGTTTTTTTGTTTTGTTTTTATAACACGAAAAAAACAAATTTTCTTTATTTCATTCATTCCTATGTGGCAAATAAGAATTTATAATGATGTTTTAACCTCGTGGAACAAAAATGACTACAATTCGCTCTAGCTAACATTATTTCCTACCTAGATTGTACTTGCAATGCAAAATGGTTGTGCACTAGTGAAATGGATATATCATATCCTTCTTAAAAATTCCATCCACTAAGATGGAACGGTTTTTATAATCTAATATGTTAATGTGTATTTGATCTTTACCTAAATTTATTCATTTAATTTTATACTTATGAAATTGTAATTGGAGTGTCTTGACTTTTCTACATGTTTTGTTAGAGTGAATTGGAATATATGCCCAGTCAAGAAAGACATATGGTGCTCAAGATCTAAAGGTACTTACTTTGTCTTGTCACACTTCTCAACGAGTCATTTTAAGTGGTTTGTTTTTCTTTAAATAAGAATGTTGAGTCAACTTTTTACATTGGGACTAGTGAATATATAATGAAACCTATTTAAATTTTATAAGTTTCTCTTTCTTGAAGTTTGTTTTTTAGTACTTCTTTTTATTTTTTTACAAATTGTTTTTATGACATTAAAATTTTTGAAATTGTTTTTTGTTTGTTGTAGAAGACTTGAAAATTTGGTAGCACTTGGTTCTAAAACAGTTTTTTGGTTTGTTTTGTAAGACTTGAAAATTTGGCAGCACTTGGTTCTGATAACATGAAGAATAATAGATACTTCTTTAAATATAGAGAACTAAAAAGGTAACTTGGGAAAGTTAACGATACACTTCTGGAAAGACATACAAACTGAAAACACTTATATTTTTTTCAGGAAGAAAAAGCCTGTCCTTGTTATTCTTATTAGGAATCAAAGGGCATTAATAGCACCCACCCAAGAAGGGTTACATCACAAAACTGAAAACACTTATATATTCTTGATAATAATACTTTACACTTGCAACCCAGTTAGTGCTAGGAATTCCATGGGAATCAATGCAATCTTTCAGTCAATATATTCAAAATTTTGTTATTATTAAATTTTGGCTTTTTAATATTTATCAAGACATATTTCATAATTTGATTCAAGATCGTTAGTCATGATAGGCTGAGTGGGAATACCTGTACAATTGTGTAGTGAGTGAAATTTCAAAGAGCAAAAAGAAAACCCATTGTTGTCACTGAGAAAAAGTTAGTATTATTTCTCTTTGATTACATGTAAATGTTACTTATATTCAATGACAAAATACATTTGTTGAAATACTGGAGCATTTTTGGAGTGATCTTGTGCTCTTCACGTTGTGTAAACATGATGATATCAATTAGTTATGGAATTTTATGTGTTGCTTTAGTTTCCTCTATATACTAATTTTGCATTTTCTATTTCTTGACATTTCATTGCATTTATAGAATAAGGGATGGAAATCCTAATAACTATGTGTTTTGTTATTAGTCTTCCATGTTGTTGTGCATACTTTCATTAAAAATGAATTAACTTCATGTTATTTTTATACACATTATTTGCACTGAAAACAAGAGAACCATTGTTCATACGTCTCACAACTTTGTTCCCTTTCAATATGCCTCACAACATTGTTCGGTCTAATAACCTCGGCACTAATTTCCTTCAACTTGCTTTTTCTCAAAACAATTGTCTAGGCATTTCCAGATGTCAATAAGACTGTCCTTCATATTATTCCTTTAATTCCATATTTCTAGTTTTCAAGATTCTTGACCTAAAGTATGCACTACACAAAACTGAAGTTTTTCACGGCGGACTCCCTTTGTTTTCCAATATAAAATTTTAAGTTTATGTGGAAAGTATGCATCCATTTGTATAGTAAAAGAGTTTAGTCACACAAATGAAGAATAATTTATTTAATAGAACTTAAATTTATTATAGATTATTTCATTTCATATAGATTGTGACCATCCTACTAGATAATAAAGATGCAACTAAAAATTATTGTACTCACTGCATCCCGTAACAACTCAAAATCAAGACATACATATAATTTAGCACATGTACTAGTACTTATCATGATAAACACCACAAATTAAACCAATTTCATGTCGTTTTTGAGACATGCTAGTGCTGAAAAAAAATGCCACCAAGAATTGCTACAAAAGGAGAAATCCTTGCATTCCAAGTGTTAAATTTGTGAACCAATGAGCTACAGGAAAATTAGAGAAATTGAGAAGGGAATTATGTAGTGGAATAATAAAAGAGAATGTACACTAAACATGAAATTCATGCTAAAAATTTTAGATAAAATGGGCAAGAATTGATCAGTTAATCACAACATTAATATTCATTTATTAATCAGTAATACAATAGTGTTACAATGAGTAGAATTTGAATCATGTGGATAGGATTCAAATCTACCGACTATACCTAACTGATTAGATAACCCAGTGTGTCTAAATCATTGTTGGATCCCACTAGTCTAACTTTGGATGTCTAAATCAGTCTACAATCAGTTAACTGATGAGATAGGTGGAAAAAAGTTATCGCTCTCCCTACATGCATGCAAAACTAGCGCTAGGATAACTTAAAGTGATCTAACTTATTGTAACTAGAGGTTGACTCAGCAAAACTGCTTACCTACCACAACCAGTTGATGGAGGTTGTTGGTGGCACTCATAGGGGGATCCTATAATGTAGGGATTGGTCTCAGAGGCACATTAACTCATGCATGTACATGCAGTAAGTGGCATATAACCTCTATGTGTTCCCTACACTCTAGTACAATAATAATATATCCCTAAGTTAGGAAATATGACCAAACAGACTATATTGGACAAAAGAGGATTAATTAATCCTAACACCTTCCCCCCCTTAATCCTAACTTTGGACAACTTGGGCCCTGAAAAATGTGCCAAAAGTCACCCCTACGATCTAAATGAAATAAAAGACTGCTTAATAAACTAAGGAAAATGGGGAAAACCTCATGGGAAACCCCTCCCCCCCCTCAAAATAAGCAGTGAATCAGGAAACAAGCTATACTTAAGAGAAAATTTTCCTCTTTGGGTAAAAACTTGTAAAACTTTTGCTGCAATCTGCAACACTATGCAGCAGCAATGTAATATCTTGGTTCTTTTGTGCATCAACATCCCGAGGATGTGCATGTGAACCTATAAATTTTCCTCCAATCTGATGAATGTTACTCGTGTTTCTTCTTTATGGAGGAGGAATGGAATGATCAATTTTGTTCTTTAGTGGGCCAAATTGTTGATCATTCGTTATCATCAAGTAGCATTTTCCTAGAAGTTTTTTGCGCCACTCTGTAGATAACGAAGCTATGTAAGAGAGTGCAACATGCTCATTCTGATAATGGGACCATGTTCTTCTTTTTTTCATCTAGATTTCCAGCACCATTCCCAGTTGCTTCAATGAGCTTTTGGGCCCATTTAGGCTTAGGCTACTGATTTGGAATGGAAGCTGGATTTCGATCTAGATTCTAATGAGGTACAACCTCAATATCAAGATCATGTTGATCTTGTTCCTCATCGTCTGAATCTGAAACATGAGACAACGTATCATCATCAAATGGAAATGGAAGAGTCTTTATACCTCTTTTTTCTTCGAATTGTGGTGGATCAAGCAATTAATCTTCTTCAAACTGAACACTATGCTCTATGAAGCACTTCCTAGTTGGAAGTTCCATAAATTTATATGCTTTTGCATCCTCAACATATCCCAACAGTATCCATTTGCTACTCTGGGCTTGGAAGGCGTTTCTCTTGTCCATAGGAATTATGGACCAAGCTTTGGAACCAAACACTCTCAAGTGAGAGACATCAGGCTTATGCCCCAATAGTGCTTCGAAAGGAGTGGCCCCAATCACTGATTTGTGTAGCACTCTATTCTGAATGTATGAAGCATAGTTTATAGTTTCTTCCCAAAGAGAAGGAGGAATATTTTTTGCTTGGAGAAAACAAGTTTCCATCTCCTTCAATGATCTATTTTTCCTCTCTCCCACACCATTATGTTGTGGTGTGTATGGAACTGAGTGTTCCATTCGTATCCCCTCTGATTTACAAAACCGCTGAAAATATCCTTTAATATACTCACCTCCATTATCTTATCTAATGGACTTGATCTTCTTTCCGAATCTATTTTCAACCAAGGCTTTAAAAACTTTGAAAGTTTCGAATACCTCCGATTTCAGCTTCATAAAGTATACCCAGCAAAACCTTGAACAATCATCAATAAAAGTAAGGAAATACATGGATCCGTTGATTGATGTTGTAGGAATTTCTCCCAAGACATCAATGTGTATCATATCAAGTGAAGAGGTAGCTCTAGTTGCCTTCCCAACTTCATATCTCTTCTCTGGATGCTTGCCTACCAAGCAACCAAGACATACTCCATCTGATGTTTGTATGAGTGGAAAGCCCTCAACCATTTTGTCATTGTGAAGTTGTTGGAGATATTTGAAATTGAGATTCCCAAATCTCTCATGCCACAACTTGTTGGTGTTATTGGCATGAGTCAATAAAGTTGTTGGATGTTAAGCAGGCAGAAAATGGGAGAACTCAGATGCCTTGGAGGCATGATTCGAAAACCCTTTCACTATGAGATTTCCAGTAGATTATTCAATGATTTATACTATGTCAGAGTCGAATGTAACTATGTTGGGAGATCTTGTATCAGTCATCTGATAAACAGGCAACAAATTTGCTACAAGAGAGAGCACATAGAGTACATTCTTGAACTCACTGTGTTGGATTTTAACAGAACCTCTCCCAACAACTAGTATTTGAGAGTCATATCCCATATGAATGCTAGGGCCTCCTATGAAATTCAAAGTGGTGAAGGATTCCCTGGAGGAAACCATGTAGTTGGATGCTCCATAATCTATCAAATAACCCTTTGACTGAGTGAATCATGCCTTCAAGGCATTCCACCTCTCAAGATGTTTTGTCGGTTTTCCGTCATCAAAATTCTTTTCTCCTTGTGGAAGGGAAATAATTTTTTGATCAAGGAGTGTTGAAATATGTTTGATGGTATTATTCATGCACTGGCTCTCTAGATGAAAGCCTCTCATACAGTAGGGACATCTAGTCTTCTCGAATTTCTTCTTTTTCTTGGAACCGGAACCTCCATTGAAAAATTTATGATTCTCCGTTGGCTTCAAATCAGTGTTTTTTTGTCTCCTTTCATTTGCGCTTTCCTCTTTCTTGTGCATTGTTTGAGTCTGTCACTAAGAGTGCTTGATTCTTGGAGGTCTGAATCACTCCCATTTGAACCAATTTATCTTGCTCATGTATTAAGGACTCAACAAAAGCATCTAGAGAAGGCATCTTCCAATTATGGATGGAAGCTCTTCTGGAATGGAATGTAGAGACAAAGACCAAGTATTCTGAGCCAAGTTTGCTCAGGACTGACAAAACTAGTTACTGATGTTTCCTCTCTATCCCACATTGTTTGCATTACAATACTAGTTCCTTGTACTTTGTAAATAGTTGCTGAATAGTTTCAAAACTATTGGGTTGTAGTGCAATGAGCTCATTCTCCAGAATATTCCCTCGAAGCTCATCTTATTTGCTAAACAAAGTTTCAAGCTTACCCCAATCTTCCTTCGGAGTCCTTAGTCCCTCAATATGGAACAAAAGATCCCAGGAGATGTGAGTGCACATGAAACCGAAGGTTTCGTCAAGCTGATTCAAAAACTTGTTCTTTTCAACATACTATTGGGGATTAATTTCTACGCCCATTATCATTCTAAACATACCAATATTGCACAAGGATACCTGCATATCTACCCTTCAATTAGAGTAGTTGAAGGGTGTAAGGATTCGGGGTATGAAAGCTGAAGAATCCATCTTTTGTATGTTGATCAGTCAATTCCACAAGAGGCTACATAGATACCAGTAAATAACACTGCAAAACTAATTCATTTCGCACCCATATGTCATTACAAGCCTTTACACCTCGACATGTGCACTTTCACAAAGTCGGTCACACCTGCAGAGACTTCCATTAAAGGAAATTTCAACTCAAAATGGGCCTCCTAAGGAAAATTAATAAAATAATAGTTAAAATAATAAAATAATATTTATTAATTTTGGATGAAGAAAATAAAAACTACTTTTTTGTTCATATTTTCGACATATCTCCATGTGTTCTTACTCAAATTTCGATCGGGAGAGATTGTTAGATGCGTAATTAAATTCTGCATCCAACGAGTACCCACTCGTCATACTTTTGACGGAACTTGCTACCCCAAAAAAAAGAAATACCTGAAAAAATTGTGTTGATTATGTCATCATCATGTTTTTTCAGGTATTTCTTGTTTTTGGGGTAGCGAGGTCCGTCAAAAGTATGCCGAGTGGGTACTAATTGGATGCGAAATTTAATTTCGCATCCAACGAGCTCTCCCAATCAAAATTTGAGTAAGAACAGAAGGAGATATGTCGAAAATACGAACAAAAAAAGTAGTTTTTTTTATGATACCTATCCCCAAATTTATATTAATTTTTTTTAAGAGGTGCTCCCCTTTTGAATTTTAAAGCATTTTGATTGGCTAATACATGATGACATGGAATTTGTATTATTTTTGGAAGGCCCATTTTAAATTAAAATTTCCTCTAATGTGTGGACAAATCTAAAATTACCAAGGCAATTTTTACAGAATTTATGTGGAAACTCAGTTGCTTATAGTGCACAATGTAGATCGGACAAGACTTGTTGCTAGCTTGAATAAGGCTCTGATACCATGTTAAATTTGTGAACCATTGATCTACGGGAAAATGAGAGCAATTGAGAAGAGAATTATGCAGCGAAATAATCAAAGAGAATGTACACTAAACGGGAAATTCATGCCATAAATTTCAGATAAAATGGACAAGAATTGATCAATTAATCACAACATTAATATTCATTTATTAATCAGTAATACAATGGTGTTACAATAAGTATAATTCGAATCATGTGGATAGGATTCAAATATACCAAGTAACCCTGAATGATTAGCTTAGTCAGTGTGTATAAATCATTGTTGGAGCTCACTAGTCTAACTCTGTATGTCTAAATTAGTCTACAATCAGTTAATTGATGAGGCAGGTGGGAAAAAGTCACCGCTCTCCCTGCATGCATGCAAAACTAGGGCTAGGCTAACTGATTGTAACTGGAGGTTGACTCAACATAACTGCTTACCTACCACAACCAACTAATGGAGGTTGATGGTGGCACTCGGAGTGGGATCCTATAATGTAGGGATTGGTCTCAGAGGCACATTAACACATGCATGCACATGCAGTAAATGGCAGATAACCTCTATATGTGTTCCCCCCACTCTAGTACAGTGATAATGTCTCCCTAAGTTAGGAAATATAACCAAATAGACTATATTGGACAAAGGAGGATTAATTAATCCTAACACCAAGTAATGACCAGAATATGCAGATAAATCTTGTCCAATAATCCACTTAATACTATGATAGTACCTTAACTCCCCCAAAACGATCAACTAAAGGTTGTTTCTTTTCCATAACCTAATCTATGAAAGAATTGTATTCTTTCTTGCTTATTTGATTGGCTAATATGGACACATCTAAGAGGTAGCATAAAATGACTATTTGGAATATATAGGTATTGTGGTGTCTGTGTATACTATTAGCAAGTAGCATAAAATGAATATTTGGAATATATAGGTATTGTGGTGTTTGTGTATTCTGATCCAAGCTTGCTTAGGATTGACAAAACCAGTTACTCATCTTTCCTCTCTATCCCACATTGTTTGCATTACAATACTAGTTCCTTGTACTTTGTAAATAGTTGCTGAATAGTTTCAAAACTATTGGGTTGTAGTGCAATGAGCTCATTCTCCAGAATATTCCCTCGAAGCTCATCTTGTTTGCTAAACAAAGTTTCAAACTTACCCCAATCTTCCTTCGGAGTCCTTAGTCCCTCAAGATGGAACAAAAGATCCCAAGAGATGTGAGTGCACATGAAACTGAACGCTTCATCAAGCTGATTCAAAAACTTGTTCTTTTCAACATACTATTGGGGATTAATTTCTATGCCCATTATTATTCTAAACATACCAATATTGCACAAGGATACCTGCATATCTGTTCTCCAATTAGAGTAGTTGAACGGTGTAAGGATTCGGGGTACGAAAGCTGAAGAATCCATCTTTTGTATGTTGATCAGTCAATTCCACAAGAGGCTACATAGATACCTATAAATAACACTGCAAAACTAATTCATTTCGCACCCATATGTCATTACAAGCCTTTACACCTCGACATGTGCACTTTCACAGAGTCGGTCAAACCTGCAGAGACTTCCTTTAGAGGAAATTTCAACTCAAAATGGGCCTCCTAAGGAAAATTAATAAAATAATAGTTAAAATAATAAAATAATATTTATTAATTTTGGAGGAAGAAAAGAAAAAACTACTTTTTTGTTCGTATTTTCGACATATCTCCATGTGTTCTTACTCAAATTTCGATCGAGAGAGATCGTTGGATGTGTAATTAAATTATGCATCCAACAAGTACCCACTTGTCATACTTTTGACGGACCTTGCTACCAAAAAAAAAAGAAATACCTGAAAAATTTGTGTTGATTATGTCATCATCATGTTTTTGGGGTAGCGAGGTCCATTAAAAGTATGACGAGTGGGTACTCGTTGGATGCGGAATTTAATTTCACATCCAACGAGCTCTCCCGATTGAAATTTGAGTAAGAACACAAGGAGATATGTCAAAAATACGAACAAAAAAAGTAGTTTTTTTATGATACCTATCCCCAAATTTATATTAATTTTTTTTAAGAGGTGCTCCCCTTTTGAATTTTAAATCATTTTGATTAGCTAATACATGATGACATGGAATTTGTATTATTTTTGGAAGGCCCATTTTAAATTGAAATTTCCTCTAATGTCTGGACGAATCCAGAATTATCAAGGCAATTTTTACAGAATTTATGTGGAAACTCAGTTGCTTATAGTGCACAATGCAAATCAGACAAGACTTGTTACTAGCCTAAATAAGGCTCTGATACCATGTTAAATTTGTGAACCATTGATCTATGGGAAAATGAGAGCAATTGAGAAGAGAATTATGAAGCGGAATAATCAAAGAGAATGTACACTAAACAGGAAATTCATGCCACAAATTTCAGATAAAATGGACAAGAATTGATCAATTAATCACAACATTAATATTCATTTATTAATCAGTAATACAATGGTGTTACAATAAGTAGAATTCGAATCATGTGGATAGGATTCAAATATACCAAGTAACCCTGAATGATTAGCTTAGTCAGTGTGTGTATAAATCATTGTTGGAGCTCACTAGTCTAACTCTGTATGTCTAAATCAGTCTATAATCAATTAACTGATGAGGCAGGTGGGAAAAACTCACCACTCTCCTTGCATGCATGCAAAACTGGGGCTAGGCTAACTGAAAGTGATCTAACTGATTGTAACTGGAGGTTGACTCAGCATAACTGCTTACCTACCACAACCAACAAATGGAGGTTGATGGTGGCACTCGGAGTGGGCTCCTATAATGTAGGGATTGGTCTAAGATGCACATTAACACATGCATGCACATGCAGTAAGTGGCAGATAACCTCTATATGTGTTCCCCCCACTCTAGTACAGTAATAATGTCTCCCTAAGTTAGGAAATATAGCCAAATAGACTATATTGGACAAAGGAAGATTAATTAATCCTAACACCAAGTAACGACCAGAATATGCAAATAAATCTTGTCCAGTAATCCAATTAATACTATGATAGTACCTTAACTCCCCCAAAAGGATAAATTAAAGGTTGTTTCTTTTCCATAACCTAATCTCTAAAAGAATTGTATTGTTTCTTGCTTATTTGATTGGCTAATATGGACACATCTAAGAGGTAGCATAAAATGACTATTTGGAATATATAGGTATTGTGGTGTCTGTGTATACTGTTAGCAAGTAGAAAGGTCTAGATACAAGAGGATTATAGATACTATCTCACACCATGTAATTTATTTTATAAATAGAGTATAATGCAATGCCTTGTATGTTCTTATTTCCATGAGGGACCTTCTTCAAAACGTTTCTCCTCGGTATTCAAAAGAGTGAAGATATTGCCAGGAAATAAACTAGCAATGATGCCCTCTTTGAAGACAAGGTTAATCCTAATACTACTCATCTAGCTATGTATTCTACCTGTTGTGTGTGGCTTAATAGAGCATTGCTCTGTGATTCACCTTTTACATACAATCAATTTATTTTCCAACTTAGAATGTTACTGCAAACTCAAACCCAACATCTACATGAGGCAATATGCCTAAAGCTTTCACTCTATATTGAGGGTTTTCTATAAATTCAAACTCACGTTGGAATATATCCCTAACAAATTGCTACCTGGAAAAAAACTATATATATTGATTCACTGGGATAGCACGGGATGTCGTGTTGTGCATGGGGAAAATGATGATGAGTGCATGTGTTGAGTGTTTTTCTATTTTATAAATCCATCTTTGAACTTGTTAAGGACTAGAGGAGAGAGTGTAGCATGGAAGTTTTACTTGTTGTTCTAAGGTGCACGGTGGTGATCCATCTTGGGGGTGGAGTTGAGCTAGATGTGGAGCTACTCTCTTCTATGGTTGGGAGGAGTTGAATCTCCAAGTAGTTGTTTTCGATTTATTTTCTCAAGTAAGTATTTTTTTTTTCTTTTAAAATTTATGAGCTAGTTTGTGCAGAATATTGGTTTAAAGAATAAATTATAGATCCAATTCCTATAGGTGATTTAACATCTATGTTTTGATGAATTTTTTGTTCGTCTATGATGTACGCATCTCTGTATTTTATGATGATTTATTCAACTCTCTGTCATGAATTGTGTACTATTCAAAGTTTAATTACAGGATTACAGAGCGTGTCTGTGTTTTCTTTGTTCAACCTACATTGATATGTGGATAGTCACAACCAAATCTAATAACCTGTATCTAAGGATTTCTCAAGACATTTATGATTTACTGAATTATTTATTTCGATTTGTGTTTTCATATCCAATCTGCAATGGAGTTATACTCTGTTTAATGTTGATCAATACTCTGGTTTTTTTTTAAATCAACGTTGATTCTCCAAATAGTTTCATGTCTTCATTGACTTTCCAAATCGCTGGAATATACAAATATTTTAACAAAGATCAACATCCGTATGACATTAGCGTTTTTGGAATTGTTGTATATACATATATCTTTAAAATCAGTTTGTTTCCAAATCATTTTTTGTCTGCATTTGGTAGATCCGATATCGTTATTATCCAAGCTTGCGATGGTGTTTACTTTTGAATTCGTTTTGATCTATAATATTATATATACAATTATCTTGAAAACTCAGATCTAATCCCAAATGTATGCGTTGGACGTTGGACTTTCCAATTCGTTATGATATGTAAAATATATATACCATTATCTTAAATACTTGGATATGATCTCAAAGGTCTGCGTGGTTTTCCAAATCGTTTTGATCTATAAAATTATATATACAATTATCTTGAAAACCCATATCTGATCCCAATTTTTTGTGTTGGACTTTCCAATTCGTTTTGATATATATACCATATTACAAATTTATACATATTAGTATGATTGTTAATGTCTATGTTTTAACTCTGCAGACATATTACAAATTTATACATATAAGTATGATTGTTTTAATACACTATTAAATATTTTATTACATGTTTATTAAAGGAAGGAATGCATAAACATATTTTTATTATTTTATGAGGTTACCTTATTAAAAAGGATGGCATATTCCCTATGTAGGAAGTAGATATATATTCCGAATATAATGCATTATACTCGGAATAAATAAATAAACATAATAAATAAATAAACATCATACTTTATATTGAGAAAATTATCTTCATGTTTCTTTTGAAAAGTATGTACTTTTATATATATAAAAGAACAGTGGGGAAGGTTATGAATTATAGCATGCAGTTTGATGGATAATGAAAATTTTGCTTATGAATATGGAATAAAGATGTATTTTGGTTATTATTAAAGAAAGTGAAGGTATTGAAATTGAATTACATTGAAGAACATATTTCAAAATGTTTCTCTATCATTTAGAATGTAATTGTAGGATCATAGGTTTCTTTGAAGTTTTAGTTTAGCATTTATGTAATCATGTTTGATCGATAAAATCGTTTAAATAATTCTAAGATTTAAAAAAAATGGGGTTGTTACATTGTGGTATCATAGCAAGGTTATGACACTTGGCCCTATGGTGTCCATACACATATTTCCGAAAACTAACAATGTGAAAAATTTTGTTTCTTATGGAGCTAACACAAGGGTAAGTGTGGTTGTTTTACCTATTAAATTGCATCTTATCATTTGTATGGCTTTTCTGTTGGTCTATGATTAGTAACAGTGGATAAAATCATGGTTACTTGTGTGTAAGTTTCTACAGAAATGAGTTTGTACCATTTGCAGTTGTCACATGCAACGAGTGTTTATGATTTTATATTCAAAAAAATGTATTGTGAAGACCTTGCTCTTCTCATGTCATCATGCAATGTACTCTATTAGATGATAACATCTATATCTATTAAGCATTGAGATACATTAGAGCCCTGAGCATGGATATCCTTGCATTATATTTCTTAGAGAATATAATTAAAATTAAAGAAAAGAAAAGAACTCCACATCAATGGATATATCTAAGGCTGATACATTTTTTTAATGTAATAAACTTTGTATGTATGTTGCTTGTTTTTTAAGAGATAAAAGGCCATTTACTTTGTAATTATGAGTGGATTTGTGGTAAATATTAAATATTGGTATGTTGGACTATCATTCAGTACAATAATGGCAAATCCAATAATGTGGTCTTTAACTTGCAGCTTTTGGAAAGCGAGATGTGTATAAGTGATTTTGCATTTGTTGCAGGTAGGAAGGAATTATTGTATTTATGTGGAATTTCGTCATCTCCTCCATATCACATAATAGGAGAATCTCCAAAAAGTTGGCATATTTAATGCAAAACAATTAGGAAGATTGTTTGAGCATTGAACGAAAGATTAACATCCATTATTAATAATTATATAGCTCTATAGAATCTTTGTATTTTATGTTCTACATAATGAGCACTACAGAGTTCTTTACTTTTATAGTTGCAGAAGAAAATAAATTTGAGCTCTCAATAGATAATTTTCTCTTCTACGTTTTCTCTATGTAACGTTGAAGGGTCTTAGAGTCTACAAGGACAGAGTAAGATCCCTTGAGAGTTTCAAATTTACACAACCAATAGTGAGTCACCTCCAACAAATCCCCCATGATGTGGATTCTAGGGATGAAGATAATGGGTTCAATTTTTGTTTCTCCCTCTTTTTCTCTTTATAACAAAGTATTTAATTTGGTGGCCACTGGTTGTTGTCGATTCCCTTGTGTTATGTACTTGTACTAACTCCCAATCCTATTGGCATTTTTCGCTCATTTGAATCAATTAATAATATTTCTTTCTTTTTTTCTTCACTTTGAACTCGGTCCAAAGGTAGATAGTAGAAAACCTCTAAACTGAAGGCAATGGTTCTAAAAGAAGAAACTTCAAAGACCAGAGAAACCTGCATATGTATCTTGTATTTAACTTATGGTAAAAAAATATTCTCGCCATTAAACAACTATTATTTTCTAAGGTTATTAAGGTCAAAATAAGTCTCAAATTCTTGATTTTGTGACAAGCGCAATTTCCTTAGATTCTTAATTTTGTGACAACGACAATTTCCAAATGAAGTGACATCTCTTTGAACAAGGTGAAATAGTTGAAACCGTCATGTGGATGTTGGGGGTGATGTTATTGGGTACAATTTTTGTTTCTTTGCATTTTACTCTTTCCAGCAAAGTAAGTTCAATTTGATGTTCATTGTTTATTATTGTCATGTCCTCTCCCCTCTAAGAGGATGCAACGACACTGCTTCTCTGTCCATCATAATCGGACAATCTAGGCCCCATGAACATAATAAATAATGCATTAAAAGTAAAAATACATATGCAGATCTATAACATATGAAAATACAACGGAAGCAATTACATTTATTCAAGCATTCAAAATGTTCATAATAATTCTTAAACAAATACAGTTGCAGGAGTTAAATACACAGAGATACTTATCTTGAAAAGGAGTTGTCATGCAACTAGCTATGTCGCTGCAACATTCCACCTAGCCATAGGTTAGTGGGCTCATCAATCTCTCAGCACCAGTTGCACCCCCGAGTTGGGCATGATTTCCACAAGGAACTAGGGAACAACAGGCTCACACATAGGCAAACATGTCAAAACTCAGCTAAGCCAAACACAGTTGGGTTTATCAGGCTGCTAAGGCAGTGGAAATGTCAAAACCCCAAATTTTCATAAAAATTTAAAATTTTGAGATAACATAAAATGCTTACAGTTGCAGTTAGATAACTGCTAGCAGCTATTATAAGATATGAAACAGACAAATAAAAGTAACCATTTAACTTTAACACATATAGACTAATACTGTTTTAATTTTGAAATGTGATGCAAGTAATCTGCATTCGATTATTTAGCTCTACTGATAGTTTGAGTGTCAAGTAGGTGAGGAGTCATTTTCTAGCTGCAGCTTACTTAGCGATTGCTAACGTATCTGGATTTTTGGATCTTTACAGGCTTGACAGGTAATTTTTGACCCAGTAAAAGTTTATTAAGGCGATAAATCAGATATATTTCTCTTCACATAGAATATACTGCTAGAGTAAAAGTTTTGCTTAGAAAACTCAAGATTCTGCAAGGTAAAGTAATGTTTCTTTTACTTGATCCACAATATTATTTTACTTAATATTTGTATCGTAGAGGTTATTAATGTCGCCCTACTATTTGTATCTTAACAGTAAGATCTTTAAGATAGATAATAAAAAAATCTCCTTCTAACTTTACTCTAACTGATTTTCAGTTCTTAAAAGAGCTCATGATAATATTTCATAACTATTCCTTGGACATAAGAGCCTATTGCTATTATCATTATAATAATTAAAGTGTTGCTTATCATTATACAAGTAGACCTAAGTCTTTCAAAACACAAGCCTATTGTAATCTTTTCAGTTTCAATTAGGACTCAACATGGTAAAATTATCAGCTTAACATCGCTTGTAATTTATGAGATATCCTCTACATAAAAATAATCAAGATCGTGATTGGAAATCCTATTTTCTTTATGACTAACATCATGTGATAACTTCACCTTACCCTACTATCTACTTAATTGTAAAAGTAGTGCAATAAAATCCTAGATAGTTTATTATCCTAAACTCTAAATTCTAACTTAACCTTGATTCAATTTGACTTAGAACTTGGTAAATATTATGGTGTTCAAAGATCATGTACTTGTAGGTTTTATATCCTACATCTAGTACTGTAGATCCCCTTCAAGAGTAGGAGTTATTCATGTGTATACATATTACTATATCTATATACACCTTATTATTTTAAACCTAATTCTTATAGTTTAACAATCATTGTTCATGATTATAAGACCAAGTTAATAAAGGCATAATCAAGCTTGTTCTTGAGCTTCTACTATCCTCTTGATCTTTTCTTATAAGTTGGATTATAAAAGGTTATAAGATCTTTGCTAACATAGCATCGAAATCATAATTAAAAGGGTACTTACCAAAGTCAATTCCGTAGTTTCACAATGGTTAAACAATGATATACTTCTTAATCATCATCGAGACTTGACTTCGTTTGGAATGATATGATATTGACTTTATGCTATATTACAATATCATTACATGCACAAAGTAATTGATTCATCAATTATTTGGTTCGACTGATTGCAGTGGTGACTATACAGAAGAACCCACTGTGAGGTGGAAATATTTGTGTATATGTGGAGCTCTTCTCGCCATGCAAATCGTGATTTATAAACTTTACTTTGCAACCCTATCCTTCATTGTTCAGCAAGGGTTTCGGTCTCTGCATGGTTGGGTTCACTGCGGCCATGAGGGCTCGCAGTTGCTCACCTCCAGCTCCATTGTCTGTGTATTTTTATTTTGAAGAACCACTGCTTAGGGTGAGTTGTAAAGCCATAGCTCGTGAACGAGTTGATTTTGCAAACACCTTGCCATGCATGAGGTTTGTTTTACACAGTTGATAGTTATAGTGTGAAAGTCGAGTTTAGCCCTGCCTTGGCTTGCTCTTGCTCCAGTTGTCGATGTAGTTAAAAACTCAAACTCAGCTACCCCTTCTCAGGTGAACGCGATGGTTGCTGTGCTCATGGTGTTGGTCTGTCTTCTTCTTGACCTCGGTTTCCAACGTTGTAGGTATGCCTTGCCTTTAAGAAGTTGAAAACTATACACAAATTACAATTTCAGTTCTATATACATGTTTTTAATTATATTTTGGTTTGCATTTTTGCAGGGTCAGTTTGCCTTAACCTTCGATAGTAACTACTTCTCAAAAGGTTCGGCGTTCAGGAAACGAGTAAGCCCTGTTTATAAAAATGGCTCTCCCTGCTTGTTTAGACCTTAGGGGAAAGTTTGCAGTTGGGAGAAGTTACGGCCTGATCTTTCCTAGTTTTGGATTATTGTTCTTCAGTTTAATAGTTTCGTTTTTTATTTTAAACCCTTGCTTTCAGCAGGGTGACTCCGACTCAATGCTGTGACTTGTAATGTTGTCCTCTTGTGTTAAATGGATTTTATAATAATGTATGTTTGATACTCATTCCGTTAGTTTTCGTTTATTACTCCCATGTCACAATATGGGAGCACCCGCTAAGAGCTGATTTTTGTACTTTAATTAAATTCTAAGCCTTTCGGCCTGTTAAGCAATACAGGGTTTTTTAAAGCAAAAGGGATTTTCCTTCAAGCTCAGCTCAGTTTATATTAATTTTATTATCGTGACTCTGAACACCTAGGGTTTTTACCCTATTCGACTGTATAATAAAATGTACTATTTATTATTTGCATTGACTATTGTTAATAGTTTTAGGACTGTCATTCAGTCATGGTATAAGTTGTTTTGCTTAATGGCTCATGATTTTTGAGCTAGGGTTTCCTGAATGAAACCCTTGTTTTAAATAATTCTTTCAATTGTTTAAGTAGGTTCTGTTACTTGTAAACAAATATTGTTAAGTTAATATGATTATCTGTACATAAGAGATTTATTAAATTTACCTCTGTATATAAGTATTTGTTATGAAAATTGTATCCAATCTACAATAGTTCAATTAATAGAATTATAGCTTACTATCTTTTTGATATTAAAATAAAGAAATTTATAAAGGGTTTCGACCCTGTTGTTACTCTTGCAGGTATAAAACTGTTAACATTTGCGGAATTGTTCTTACATAGATATGTAATGTTAAAGTTAGTTATAATCTTATTCTTATTGTTTTACTAAAATGTTAGAAATGATTGTATTAGAGTTATTCGTAAACATCAAAATTAGTAACTAGTTTGTTCTTGATAAATGAATAATACTTTTTATAAAACCCTTCTTATTTATCGTAACTGTTGTCTTGGTTTGGTTAACAGTATAAATAAATAAACTAAGTATTTATAGTTATTTCTATGTTTATCTGAGTGTACTAAAGTAGTTTACTGTATCTTTTCTACTGCATTCCAAATGGTTATTAAATAAAAACACAAAGGTAAATATCGATAACTTAACACAGTTTTAATCTCATGCACTTGAATATAAAGTATACTTTATTTATCTATAACTATGGTAGTTTCTTAACCTAATAATAATCCTTCTACCTATACTAAGCTACTGCTATTCCTAATATATTTACATACTTCAGTTTGTAGAACAAAAACATAGATAATCAAGTTATTGTTCTTTTCGATGATAATCTATATACTGATATAAATCATTGCTATTGTAAAATGCATGACAAATCTAACCATTTCAGTCTCTTATCATTTCCTTCATCTACTTTTAAACACTCTGCATGTGCTATAGTACGGTCTGGTCCTTCCAAATGTGGAAAAATATAGGTTAGAATTATTTTTCATCTTTTCAAATTCATTCTTTCAAATATCTAAAAGATTACTAACTCTAATATTTTGCAACTAAATATTTAACATTTAGATAACAATCAGATTCACTTTTAACCATTTACCACAGTAAAACCAAAAAAAATTGTAGAACCTGATTAAGCTGGACAACAACAGCGTTAGGAGGTTGTTCCTCCCTACCAACTCCTGGAGAGCGCCCAAACAACGTTTCCTCAGGACCCCCGAGCCTGTTCCTAGTCTCCTTGGCTGAGAACTAGTGGAGCAAGCAAACAATAAACTAGTCCAATGACTCAGTAATAACTCTACACTCAGCAATAAGATCCTTTAGCTAAAAAGTTGCACTATATCACTTAGCAGTTAACCCCTTAAACTATTTCCACAAATTCCCTTGCCATTGAATTTCTCTGAAGTACATTCACCTGAATGATCACTTCTCTATAATGAGCAGCCTCAGCTCTCTTCAATGGGCATTTTTATAAAGATTGCCTAGGTCTTTTGGGTCAGTTGTCATTAATTGAGCCACCTACTCTGATCCCACTTTCTTGGGGGATCATGACCCTAAATGTAGGGAGGTTGCCACCTCCAACAGTTGAAAGTGGTTTGAGGATGCTGCCACATGTCTGTTTTCTCTCCACCCAGTCTCCTCCACCAACTTAACCAGTAAACACTCTTTTAACAGCTCTCCTAAGCTGTTGTCTCCACTTTCATTTATTTATAATTAAAATATTCAGAATTACATTTAATATCCTTGACTCTGTTGAGTCATCACTTGAAACTTAGCATACAATTTAACATATTGTCTTTGAATAAAATCAAATAAAATAATATTGTTTTTGCAAAATTGGGGCATGTGACATACACATCCCCTTAAAATATAACATCGTCCTCGATGTTATTTATTCTTCATGTTCAGAATTGCCCTGGAACAGAATTGGATATGCATCTCGCATATTACTTTCCAATTCTCAGGTCGCTTCCTCTGGACTAAGGTGCTTCCATTGCACCTTCACCTGTCCAATGGTGCGGTTCCGAAGTGTGATCTCCCTCCGCCCGAGGATACAGGCTGGTTCCACCAGAAAATCTCATTTTGGTTCCACCTATACATCATTCTAGTTAACAACATGAGTAGCATCATGAACATATTTCTTTAATACATAAATATGAAAAATATTATGTACTCTTAAATTTAGTGGTAATGCTAATTGTTAAGCTACTTGTCCAATCCTGGACAAAATTTCAAATGGACCACAGTAGCAAGGTGCTAATTTTGCACAACTCCTCAATCTCAGAGAGCTCTTTTTGGGCCTCACCCTGAAAAACACATGTTCACCTACCTGAAACTCCTTTGGAGTTCTTTTTAAATCTGCTTGACTTTTCTACCGATCATGCGCAACTTTCAAATTACCCTGCACCTGTTTTGCAATTTCTTCAATTTCCTTTAACAGTTCAGGACCTAATACCAATCTATCCATCGGATTACCCGAAGAGATAAGAGTATTGCATTTTCTTCCATACAAAATTTCGAAATGACTAAATCTGGCTGATGTCTGATAATTATTATTATAAGCAAATTCTACCAGATGCAAATAATCCTCTCATTTACTTGTCTGGTCTTTCACATACATTCTTAATAGATCTTCCAATACTTGGTTTACTCTTTCAGTTTGTCCATCTGTTTGAGGATGGAAAGAAGTACTAATATTTAACGTAGTGTTTAATCTTTTAAAGAGAGAGTTTCAAAAATTACCTGTAAATTTAGGATCTCTATCTGAGATTATTATTTTCGGTATTCCATGCAATCGAAAAATCTATTTTAGAAAGATATCAACTATGTTTGCAGCTTTATATGTAGTTTTAACAGGTATAAAGTGAACTGATTTACTTAACTTATCGACTACTACCATGATATAGTCATTTAAATTCTGATTTCTAGGTAGTCCAATAACAAAATCGAGACTGATTATCTCCCATTTCCAACTAGGAATGGGTAATGGCTGAAGTAATCCTGCTGGGTGTTGATGTTCAGTTTTCACATGTTGACATTCAAAACACCTAGCGATATATTCTGCTACTTCAGTCTTCATATTTGGCCAAAAATATTCTTTTCTTAACATGGTTATAGTCTTTTGATAGCCTGGATGACCTAAGTATGGAGTTTTATGAATTTCATCCAAAATTAACAGCTTAACTTTAGGTACATTAGGTACATACATTCTATCTTTATACAGTAAAAATTCTTTGGCATTCAAATTGTACCCTTTACTTAAGCATTCTGTTGGATTTTCTTTAGTTTTAGTTTGTAAATTTTGGTAAATTTCATCTTGTTCTATTCCTACTTTAAGCTGTTCATCCACATCTGTAGTTTAAGTGTTGATAGCTGCTGCAAAATTCAGCCTTGCATT
Organism: Pseudotsuga menziesii; assembly: GCA_001517045.1. Taxonomy (NCBI): domain Eukaryota; kingdom Viridiplantae; phylum Streptophyta; class Pinopsida; order Pinales; family Pinaceae; genus Pseudotsuga; species Pseudotsuga menziesii. Next base: position 83,055 of record LPNX010561010.1, read on the forward strand.
CCTACTTAATGCATCAGCAACTTTATTTTCTTTAACTTTTATGTTGAATTTCAAAATCATACTCATTTAAGAAAGCCAACCACCTAGCTTGTCTGGCATTTAGATTAGGCCGATCTAACAAATACTTTAATCATTTATTATCAGTCATTAAAATAAATTTTCTGCCAATTAGGTGATGTCGCCACATCTTTAGAGCATGTATAACAGCTGCTAATTCCATATCGTATGTTGCATAATTTTTTTCATGAATTTTTAATTTTCTTGACTCATAGGAAATAACATGCCCTTCTTGAGTCAGAACACCACCTAAGCCATCATTGCAGGTGTCAGAGCACACTACAAATTCTTTACTAGGATCAACTATTCTTAAAATAGGTGCGTTGGTTAATAAAGTTTTTAACGTTTTAGAGCTTTCCTCGCATTTCTGGTTTCAATCAAACTTCTTCCCTTTCTTCTGCAAAGAAGTTATCGGATTTGTGATCCTTGAAAAACCTTCAATGAACCTCCGATAGTAACTGGTAATTCCCATGAAAGATCGAACATCAGTTACATCCTTAGGAACCAGCCAATCTTTGATATATTAACTCAACTGCCACAGAAAAACAACTCCAATTGCCATGGAATAAAAGAAGTCCATGTTGGCTTCAATTCATGACAAGAAGGAATGCATTGTTTTAAATTTGGACATGAATATATAACAAAAGAAGAGGTAACTTGAAATCATGCAGCTAGAAACTAAATTGATATATTAACTTCAATTACCACAGAGGAAAACAACTCCAATTGCCATGGAATAAAAGAAGACCATGTTGTGTCTTCAATTCATGACATCAAGGAATCCATTGTTTTAAATTTGGATTCCGAAGTTCACATTATCTCACTTGCATAATTGTCCAAAACCCTAAACGGTACATGGTGCTACAAAGAGAAAATACACATTTCTAATATTTTAATCATGTCATTAATGCAAACACTCATTTCAAAATCATAATTAAAATCATTAACATGATAAATTATAAAATTGGAAGAAGAATCTGGAAATCTAAGGCAAATAAATTACACAAATTCTAGATGCCAAATCTTCAACAAAACGTAACTAGAGATGTCAAAAGGCCTTACATGTGTTACTGAAGCTAAGCACATCGAGAGTAAAAACAAAGGTAACGTATACTTTTCAAGATACTATCATTCCACTATAGAAAAATTCAAAACCCATGATCAAACTATAAATTCGTATTCCTTCCAAATGCTTGTATAGGTATTCAAGAGATATGTCTTGCGAAGAAAATGATACAAAACATGTACAATAAACGTTAATGAATGTGAATTCAAATAAGCTCACTGCAAACTAAATTGATATATTAACTCCAATTGCCACAGAGGAAAACAACTCCAATTGCCATGGAATAAAAGAAGACCATGTTGTCTTCAATTCATGACATCAAGGAATCAATTGTTTTAAATTTGGATTCCGAAATTTACATTATCTCACTTGCATAATTGTCCAAAACCCTAAAAGGTACATGGTGCTACAAAGAGAAAATACACATTTCTAATATTTTAATCATGTCATTAATGCAAACACCCATTTCAAAATCATAATTAAAATCATCAATATGATCAATTATAAAATCGAAAGAAGAATCTGGAAATCTAAGGCAAATAAATTACACAAATTCCAGCAAAATGTAACTAGAGATGTCAAAAGGCCTTACATGTGTTACCGCTGCTAAGCACACTGAGTAAAAACAAGGGTCACATATACTTTTCAAGATACTATCATTACACCATAGAAAAATTCAAAACCCATGATCTAAACTGTAAATTCTTATTCCTTTTAAATGCTTGTACCGATATTGAAGAGAATGATACAAAACATGTAGAGTAAAGGTTGATGAATGTGAATTCAAATAAGCTCACTGTATGCTGCTATATATCCAGCGAGGTAGAAAGCAAAAATTGTTAAAAGTCAAGATGGAAAACAAACAATATAATGTCTGTGGGAGGAGTGACCACCATGAAGGTAACAAGCAGGAGCCCAGACATCAACTCCGGACACTCTTACAATCAATTCTCTATCATCTCTCAACCTCAAGAAATATCATTTACACCAAAAACCTCGTAACGAAAAGAACAAATGAAATGCTTTTATTTACATTAAATTGCGCCTCATTTACTGCAAATAATTTGCACTCAATTGAAATCTATTTTGGCACTACCATCAATTTCTTCATTCAGTACACCCATTCAACCTAAGTCACAGGGTTCGCTGAACCTAATCCTTGAGGTTCGAAGTTCGACGAACCTCAAAAAAAAATTTGAAATTCGTTCAAGTTCATCTAACCTAAAAAACGAACATAAAGTCGAACCCGAACATAAAAGCAAACCTGAAGGGGAACCTAAAGGTGAACCCAAACCTAAGAGCGAACCTGAAGGCGAACCCAAAGGAAAAAAATTTAGAGGTTCACTTATTTTACTGATAAAAAAATCAAATTTAAAAATACACATAATACCAATAAAATAAATGTTGTCTATAAATTAAATGCTCTCTATTTATTTATGTTATCTATAAATATAGTGGTCTATAAATTAAATGCTCTCTATTTATTTATGTTGTCTATAGATTAAATGCTCTCTATTTATTTATGTTGTCTATAAATTAAATGCTCTTGTAATTTGAAATATCATACCTGTAGTCTACATAAAAACACACTTAACAACAAGAACATAGATTTACCCCTAAAAACAAACTACTGTTGTGGAAAATACAAGTACAATGGTCACACTATTAGTTTCCCCAACATATTGTTCAAATTGCAAAACTCCTTCCACACCACCTTTCAAATATTGATATCTTGTTTGTGAGGAGACATGGAGCGAAAGGTAAATGTTACAAGTATTATGTGACTAAATCACATGCCGCCAACACATTTCTCTATAAGATACAAAATACTATAGTGATGTCCAACTTGACCACAATTCAATTTCATCACTTCCGTAAGCATGCACTAATGTCTCCTCTCAATTCCAATATATTTCTGCATATGCCCGATCTAGATAACGAGAATGTTACCCAACTAGTGCAAGTAGTATTTTCTTTTTCCTTTAGAGTGCCTGATGCAAAACAAGAAAGGGAAAATATCAAAGAATTTTTTCATACTACATCTAATGCTCGAGTTACTACAATCGACTGGCCAAATATTGGCTCATCACCATTCAATTAGTACAACACCGAGGGTCTATTTGACATGGCACTCCCAACTCTTTTACAAAATGAGGATGTACCACCTCGCCAACCACGTATCATCAACATTCCACTTGATAGCTATGGCATACACTACATGAGACACCATGACAACAAATTTGATAGTCATCCCTACTTTAGATACTACTTGTACAACATATTTATGCACCACGAGAGTCGAGCACTAACTAATTTCTATGTGAAGCAAAGCCAAATCCATAACACACCAACCACACTTTAGGAGTTGTGCATATATCTACAAGAAATTTCTACAGACAACCTCTTGGAAATATAAGCCAACAATATGATCCAGACACGCTGCACCCTAGCATCACATCATTAGTGACCATAATGAATTTTGCGTGGACCAAAAAATTTGAAATGTGGGTATTAGATTTCCCCTACGATAAGAAAAATATCAAAAATTAGAACTGATGAAATGCTAAAGAATATATTAAACTAACTTCAAATATAATGTGTTCTCGGGGAAAACATTGGGGAAAACATTGAAGCAGGGAAACTTGAAAAATATCGAGAAAAAAAAGACCACTAAAAATAACTTAAAAAATATAAAAAAATTAATAACATGAGAAACTCAAAAAATAAAGAAATTCCATAATATGGAAATCCAAGGTATTTGCAATACAGTACAAAATTATAAACCTTAGTCAAATGAATTTCACAATTTGATAAACACGTGTGCTGATCAGCGAGGTGAAGTCATAACAAGGGTGAAAATATTCAGCATTGGGATGATCTTGACTGGAATAAAGGGAAAATTAATGAATGATAGTACAGGGTCATATGTTATATTACCTTGTCTATCTGTTAAAGTGTCTATAGAACATTAATCCAAATAGGATAATCGTAATCTTATCCAGAAGTCTTTGCCAATATGGTTGCTCATTCCAATCATGATATTTTCAACTAAACTATACATACACATGCACATAAATTACATACATGAAATCCAATTTAAATGTACATTTAAGTGTTTCAAAAAAATGCATAGAATTATAGGATTATACCATGAGATTAGATAGGATTATAGGATTATAGCATAAGACATTAGATGGGATTCTTACTCCTCTCCCTTGGTGGGATTTCAAATTATTATTTCACTGAAATGTTCTTGCATTTTTTGCAAAATCCAAGAAAAAGTTAGAACAAATATTGTCATACAATTATAGGATTATACCATGAGATTAGATAGGATTATAGGATTATAAATGCAAAATCCAAGAAAAAGTTAGAACAAATATTGTCATACAATTATAGGATTATACCATGAGATTAGATAGGATTATAGGATTATACCATGAGACATTAGATGGGATTCTTACTCCTCTCCCTTGGTGGGATTTCAAATTATTATTTCACTGAAATGTTCTTGCATTTTTTGCAAAATCCAAGAAAAAGTAAGAACAAATATTGTCATACAATATCTTTCTGCTACCTATTAGCGAATTAATCAATCCCTTCCTTCTTGAATACACTGGAGTACTGCACGAAAATTGATTTCTATACCTAACATCTAAAATAGTTGATACATGCCCAGCTCAAGGTCAGAATGCAAACATGTCTACGACGGATATATAACAAAAGAAGAGGTAACTTGATATCCTGCAGCTAGAAACTAAATTGATATATTAACTCCAATTGCCATGGAATAAAAGAAGCCCATGTTGTCTTTCAATTCAAGACACCAAGGAATGCATTGTTTTAAATTTGGTCACGAATATATAACAAAAAAAGAGGTAACTTGAAATCATGTAGCTAGAAACTAAATTGATATTTTAACTCCAATTGCCAAAAGAAGAGGTAACTTGAAAGGTAACTTGAAATCATGTAGCTAGAAACTAAATTGATATATTAACTCCAATTGCCAGAGGAAAACAACTCCAATTGCCATGGAATAAAAGAAGACCATGTTGTCTTCAATTCATGACATCAAGGAATCCATTGTTTTAAAATTGGATTCCGAAGTTTACATTATCTCACTTGCATAATTGTCCAAAACCCTAAAAGGTACATGGTGCTACAAAGAAAAAATACACATTTCTAATATTTTAATCATGTCATTAACGCAAACACCCATTTCAAAATCATAATTAAAATCATTAATATGATAAATTATAAAATTGGAAGAAGAACCTGGAAATCTAAGACAAATAAATTACATTTGTTTTAAATTTGGTCACAAATATATAACAAAAGAAGAAGTAACTTGAAATCATGCAGCTAGAAACTAAATTGATACATTAACTCCAATTGCCAAAAGAAGAGGTAACTTGAAATCATGCAGCTAGAAACTAAATTGATATATTAACTCCAATTGCCAGAGGAAAACAACTCCAATTGCCATGGAATAAAAGAAGACCATATC
>LPNX010561084.1:0-83307 GCA_001517045.1 Pseudotsuga menziesii
GCACGTGCTTCGTCAGTTTACGTACCCCGGATTGATAAGTAAATAAATAGTTGGGCAATTACTGCAACGGAATTAAACGACATTAATTTCGCTCGACAGCCCCCTTACAAGATTTGATAAAAAATGTGCGACCTGTCAAACAGAACTTCAATTTAAATTGAATAGAGGTTAAATTTTAGTTTCATAGGGACTTTCAGTGTGGCTCTTCCACATCTATCTAGCACTACAAGTCAATTTCAGTTTCTGTTTTTGTTTCCTACAATTTCTTTTACAAACAATGTGTAGATTTCAAGTAAATGTTAATGGCTTAATGAAATGAATGTAGCTTAACTAAAATCAACCTAAAAATAACTATATTTCTCACCCTTCCTCCTCTACCTTGTCATCACCCTTTGAGTTATTCTGGGATACGACAAGGGCAATCTTGTATAGATCTAGGCACTCTACTAATATTGTTCCAAACAATTAAAACCGGATGACCTGGAAGGTATAGGGAGTAGAGAAGGAGGGCCTCTCATAGTGCTAAGTGTCCTCCCTATTGACCAACCTTGCATCCAAAAGGTGACCTGAGGATCTACGGATGGGCTTAGTCCCATTGTGTTCAGAGCCTAGCACCTTCTCTTGGTTGAAGAAGAATATCAGTGCGAGGTAGTCATCTAGTTAGGCCATTAAACATTCAAGGTTAATAACTGTATTTGTTCACAATTTATAATTATTCAATGCTTGCATACACAAACACAATGACATGAACTCTACCATGATGAATTCATAAACCATTTGCAGCAACCAAATACTAGAAAAACAAATAAACAAATATACCATACCAACTAATCAACCCAACTCAGTTCATGACGCTGAGTGAGCCTTAAAATTTACCAATTTACACTAAGTAAAAACAACTCTATAGTCTTTGAGGACATAAGTCCTTGACTACTTCAACTATGGGAAGTACTTGGTATTTTCCCAGAAACTCATTGTGAGGAGTACCACAGGAACCCCAAAGTAGTTGGCCGCTGAGAGGAATTGCCAAGCAAAATGGGCAACGACCCCTTCCAATTGAGTAGAAGCACCTGTGAGGAACAAGTCAAGTACATTCTTCTGGTAGTCTTGGTGCCCGAGTGACCACCTGCAAGCAATAGGAAGCCACTGAAACTGGGGTCCAACTATCATTCCCATCAGCTTGATAAAATCTAACACAATTGATCCCTCACGCCTAAGAGGCAAACCACCAGAATTTGGAACACTCAATCGACATCATCGAAACCATTCTCAGTAATCTCCCACACCATCAGAAGGCCACATAGCCTATGATTCCGATTCAGATCTAGATCAGTATAAACCATACCTCCATACTGCACCATCAAGCCCCATGGCTGGTGCCAACCTGGATCCATTTTTTAGCCTAACGTTAGCAACTGGACCCATGTCCACACCACAACCTATCAAGTGGCCCAAGCATAGTCATGCAGATTGTCATTAGTCAGGTGCCACCACCCATAGTGACCAGCAAAGTTATCCCACTTGTAAGACATGGGGGAAGTGGCCCCTCCACACACACTGTCCCTCCTGCCACACAGGGGGGGAGTGGACCATCCACTTACATTATCCCTAATATCATGCATTGGGGAAATGTCCCTTTCAGCCACACGGTCCCTCCCACAACACTTAAGGGGCATTGTCCCATTCGCAATGGTGCCACCGCAAGCACCCCCATCCCTGTAGATTCATTATGCACCTGCAAACCGCACCAGCATCATAGCCCCATCCCACATCAACTTGCGGTCAAATATGCCCTTCATGGCTCATCTTAACTTGCCTAATTTGGCTAGATTAACAAATGACCCCATCCGCCATCAATATTTTTGGCCTCGAATGCCAACTAAGCTTCCATCAGACATCCCCAAGTTTGAAGGCAAAGCAGGTGAATGTCCCCAAAACCACATAATTACATTCCATCTATGGTGCCCATCCAACAGCATCGTAGATGAATCCATCCAGCTAGGCTATTCCAATGCACCCTTACAAGTGCTACGGACAAATGGTACATTGAGCTGCCACAATCCAAGTACCCAGACTTCAACTCTCTATCCTTCATGTTCCTACAGTATTTCCAACTCCCTATCAAATATGACGAAGGGGTGGAGATCCTTCTATCCTACTGTTAAAGTACTGCCACTCATATAACTGCATATCCATGAGGGGCGGGCTATGCCGTAGCTTATGTAAAATCCAACTCGACGATGGGATCTTCTTGGATTGGTTCCTTAAGACCTTGATCCCTCCCATAGAAAAGGATGTCGCATCAGAACGTCCCCAATCCGAAGAAGAGACCATACTGAAGGACCAACAGTTTGACCTTATCTATGCTCAGTCTGGATACCTGTACACCGTAATTCCAGACGCTCCCCGGCCGAGTACCTCATACCATGATGCATCGAGGGCTTCCCATGTTGTGGATGGCCTCATAGGATCAGTCTCCCAACAACTACAGCCTTGATCGACACCACCTACCATTACACCACAACCAAGCAACACTGCTAATGTTGCTTACCAAAACCAAGCCCTGGATGATGCTAGAAAGATGTCCCAGTTTGGAGCAACAACTTCCTATGCAAAACCTATGTCACCACAGCAGGCTCAGGCCATGGCTTGGACAACAAAAAAATATGTGGGGAAAATTTCCACATTTGTGGCACTTCCAAGCCCACAATTCTATTACGCACCACCAGTGCAACCAGTTCAAGCCCCCACCCCCGCTCCACCCGCCCCATTGGGACAATTGTTTGGACAACAAAACAGTCCCAACCATCCTTCCCCCAACAATCAACAAGGGAAAGCTCAAAATAATCAGCCCCGCAACCAAGGCAATAACCAACCGCAGGGAGGCGGTCAACAACCGAACCCTCCCAACAATGCCGCAGCAAACCAGCCAGCCCAAAACCCCCCACAAAAGAATGAACCAAGATGCAATGCCCCGTTGCACACATACCAACCATGCACACTCTGTGATGTTTATGGGCACTACACATTTGAGTGTCCCCTGATGGATCATGCGAAGCAGGCCATTCAAAATAAGGTCCAACAGGCTGTCAACACTGCAAATCATGCCCAACCCAACCCAACACCACAAGGACCTCCTCCTATGGTGCTTCAAAAACTACTCCCTTTCCAAGGGTTGGTGGCAACTACACCCCCTCCCCAACCCAATCCCAACACTTTGGGGGCACCTCCCACGGCCGAAACAGGAGTTCACCACCTGCTAGCCATGACGACTGAAGAGGTGAACTTGCAAACATGATGGAATCAGTACGGTACCACCACCGAACCCACTGACACATCAGCGATGTCAATGTCAAAAATGGTCAACCTACCTCTTTAGTTACCCCCATTCTTGCACCCCCCCACCCGTACACAGAATTGCCAATAATGCCATGACTAGAGCTGCAATCAGCTATAGCATTTTGGATGATTTGGCCCAAATTCCAACCGCCATGTCCTCTCTTGAGGTAATTAAAACATGCCAAACATAGTGGAAAGCCTTACTAGCCGCCCTTGGGGTAGTAGACCCCTCCGACTTCAAGTTGATCATATTCGACAAGGAGAATGGAGAACCGTGCATGCCATCGACCATCGCCTTTCAAATCCCGGTGTCCATTGAGAATGTGGTTGTGCACTGGTGCATAGTGGATAAGGGGGCATCCATGTGCGTTATGTCAACCTTGGTTTGGTAGAAACTTGGATCACCAATTTTGAAACCATCCTCCACAACCCTGTGGGCTTATGATGGACATCCCACTAAATCCCAAGGAATCCTCCCCCATGTCCCCATCATGTTAGCCGGGAAGATAGTGTTGATTGACATAGAAGTCGTCAATGCTCAACTAAACTACAACCTCCTCCTCGGAAGGAGTTACATGTATGCCATGAGAGCAGTCACATCAACTGTATTCCATCTCATGATGTCCCCCCATGAAGGGAAGATTGTGATGGTTGATCAACTCACTTATCATGATCCACAAGGGTTAATAGCACCTGCCAACATTATCCCTACCATCACCACCATTGAGCCGCAAGGGGCGACCACACACACTAATGTCATCCCTACAACCAACACTATCGTTGAAAACACACCCGCCTCCCCATTGTTGAATGTGGGCCCTGGGTTGTTTGTCAATACCTCCATGATGACTCCTTTCTCATTAGTGTCACCACCACTGAAACAAAATGAAACTGTGGACTTGCGCATGGTCTCATCAAGCACTACTGCACTCAAATAAAAACCATACTCGCTACCCCAACCACAACCACAACATCGTCCTCAACACCAACAGCAGCTGCAACATCACTCCCAGCAGTAACATTACGCGCAACTGCAACCACAACTATATCCCCACATGCAACTAGTTAGGAGTTATTTGGGCTCATCCCTAGTCCATACGACTCCCTTCCTCTTCCCCCCGCCTGGTGTCATGAGCAAGCCAGCCATGGCCACCTTAATCCTACCCAACTTTACGTTGGTAATCCCAGTGTGGTATCTTGATCCACCAGCTCAACCACCAATGCCCTAGTTTTTTTTAACCCCGGTGCAACCCATTGCAATCGAGTCTCACCCTCCACCCACTTCGCAAAATCCAACAGTCGCACCCGCAACCGCCCCACCACACCTGAAAATAGCCAGAGGCAAGAATGCTAAATCCATTGTCGAACTGTAACACGTCCCACCTTGTGCCGTATGCGAACAACAAGGATATCCAACTCAGAATTTTCGTGAAATCCCATTGATCCTTGTGCATCTAGATTCCATGGACACAAACGAAAAAATCCCCATGGTTGAACTCCCAACCATGCCCATAGTCAGGACTAAGGCATTGAGGACAAACCATGATTGCGCCCTTTGTGGCTTGTATGGGCATTACTCCCACCATTTCCAAGACCTACCCAAATTTTGAATGGCTCTCACTGACCTCCGTCAACATTCCCTTGAGTCTGAGATCACCTTGATCGAATAAGTTCACCCACCACCTCCTTCGTCAAACACCATGTCCATTTACATGATGTCCAATTCCACCGACCATCTCATCTCCTCCTCCACCGACAGTCCATCAAACATGTCTCTTCATTCCTTCAGCAATGATGAGGAGATACTTGAATCTCTGACCGCCCCAGAATACTCATGGGATGACATGCACCATTGCTCGTTCTTCCTCCCTGAAGAACTTGTGTCGCAGTCTGACCAGTTTTTCATGGAGACCAAAGATTTCATCCATGGGAAGGTTGACTGGTTCAAGAACCCCATCCCAACACCCGATGCCTTTGAAGAATGGAATATGGTGAACATGTTTCCAACCATTAAAGTCATCATCTCAACCAATTCTGAGATTGTTGAATAAATCATGCTGGGGGCATCTTGCTCCCCAGAACAGGTCGATGCCTACAAAGCTCTCTTCAACGAATTCTGTGACATCTTCGCCTGGTATTATACCAAAATGCTTGACCTAGATCCATCCATCGTGGAAAACCACATCAACACATAGCCTAATGTGGCTCCCATACACCAAAAGCAATAGCCCATCCACCCTTCCAAAGTGGCCTCGGTGAAAGCCGAGGTAGAAAAGTTGCGCACTGCCGGCTTCATCTACCCCATTGCATACACCAATTTCGTTTCTAATCCTGTTCCCGTGAATAAAAAATAGGGTACTATTCATGTTTGCAGAGACTTCTGTGACCTTAATGGGGAATGTCCCAACGACAACTTTCCCACACCTTTCATCGATCAAATCATCGATGCGTGTGCCAGACATGAAATATTTTCCTTCATGGACGGTTTTTCTAGATATAACCAAATCCAAATCTAGAAGGAAGAATGTTATAAGATGGCATTCACAACCCCATGGGGCACATTTGCCTATCGAGTCATGCCATTTGGCCTGAAAAATGTTGGAGCCACCTTCCATTGTGCCATGACACACTACTTCCGTGACCTCGTTCACATCATGTTGGTTTGTTTCGAAAACCTCATCCCGCGGTCGCAAAAGAAAACACAACACATAGACGACTTGCGACAAGTCTTCATAAAATGTCGCTAGTGTGGAATCCGCTTGAACTCGTTCAAGTGTGTCTTCTGTGTCCCCTCAGGCCGTCTATAAGGATTCATCATGTCACACAAAGGAATGACCGTTGATCCTTGGAAAGTCCAAACAAATTTCCCTCTAAAGTCATCCCTTTGAGTGACAATGTTACAACTTGTATTATAGTCTTTTTATTTTTGTTTTACACATTTTTTCCAAATTGAGTCTTGTGTATCATTTCCTCTCATTACTTCAGATGGAGCACACCTCAGAATGGTATATGGGATTCACAGATGGAGTAAGCAAATGGTCTCCAAACCTCGCCTCATCTGCATGGGTAATCTACTCCCCATCACACGAGTTGATCCACATCGACGGAATATGTGTGCACACTGCAACCAACAACCAAGCTGAATATGATGGTGTCAATGGCCTTTTGGTCGCCGCTCTCCAATAAGGCATTCACAATATCGATGTCTTCTTAGACTCCCAGCTACTTGTTTCTCAGTTGAACAACCACTACCGAGTACGTGACCCCTACCTCTTTAGGAATTACCTGTGCACTAAACAGATGGTTAGAACATTTGAATACATCACATTCATGCATGTTCCTAGAAACCTCAATAGTATCACAAATCAAATGGCTAACGATATTATAAATTGGCACATCCATAACCGCATATAGGAAACATACAACCATAACATCATGCGTAATCATGTCTAAAAAATACACACACAGTGTAATAATAAATCACACAGGCATTTGCATTCCACAGTATCATAACAAGACTCACATAATAAAACCATAAAAGTGCATCCACGTGCGTTAAAATATATATATATATATATATAAAAATCGATTAGTCACATGTCCAAAACATGTCCAATACAAAAATGAGAATCCACATATGCTTTCTCAGCAGGATACACATAAGCGACACAAAAACCTCTAAGTGCACCAACGCACTCGGGGCAGCCTCACTAGGCTACTAATCCGACTCAGAATCATCATTTGACTTATCATCTTCCGAAGAGGACTCATCCTCTGCAGGAAGATCACCTCTCACCGCCCGGCGATATGCTCACAAGCCACCGCCATCTTCCTCATCACACCAGTCAACTCTGGAGGAAGGTTATGAATAGCGGCAATCATTTTAGTACTTAGGTGCTACCAGCCATCATTTGACACTCTAGTAGCAAGTTGTTCCATATACGACACTAGTCCATCCATATCCTACTGCCACCTATGGGAGCTCTCGGCAGGAACCGCCACAGGAGCTATGGAAACAACCCACCTCTGATGCCTAAGCTGCGGGTGAGGACCAACATCTGCACATACAAACAAGGACATCATCAATCCACATACATCAATAATACAAACTACCAACTAGTTCAAATACACTATGTATAAAGATGAACATGAAAACATCACACATACATACTAGTTGGTCCCCACACTTGGCTAGGAGGTTGGGGCACCTCAAGGTCTCCCTGGAAATCCATACCCGCATATGGGTAATCCTCGATCACCATAGGAAGATGGAGCCACTGCTCCAACAAATCCTCTGTAAAAAAGAGGCCCACTCTACCGCCACCCTCCCAAATCATCATTTGGCACCATCTGTACATCCGAGGCTCCCGCAGACCACTATCCTGCATAGCCCGATGAGGACAAAGTGTAGGTACTTTCTCAAAGAAGAAAGCACACAAGAAGGATCCAAAACAAAAAATAGTGCCAGTACTCTTCGACTTGTTCAGCTGACATTGAACAGCCTACAGATACATCTGGCCCCATGCATAACACGTGCCACCTATATCCCTCTCTACTAGCTATATCTGACCACCATAAATCTTGTGGTTCCCTGTGGAACCCAAGATGCTGTGCAATAAGGTCCCCATCGCCCGTGTGGATAAATCCTCCATGTCACACATCAGGATGTAGGAGCCGTGTACATATGCCATAGCATAACAGTGCCGATCGCACAACTCCTCCAATGTCTTCCCCCGAGACAACATAGGTGCCAAGTCACCAACCAATCCCAACATAGGGAGCCTAGTAATGAAGTATACATCTTCCAACATAATCTCAATGCATTGGCCCTGAAAGAGGAACACCTCCTCATCAACATCCTAGAAACCTATCAGTGTTTGCATCAACAAACTCAAGCTCCGCATGAGGAGTATCCTCATAAATTTCAGCAATCCTTAATGGGATAATGTATCTCTAACATTCCCATCATGTAAAGATGCATCCCTGACACTCTTGCAGTCTCTCTCTCTTCACTTGATCTCTACCATCCTACATAAGCAAAAAACCCTGATGTGAGCCATTACCATCATCAAAAAACACCCAAAGGAGGCTAGGGCGCACCTATTTGGGAAAAATGAGCACCCAAGGTGCTCATAATTGCCCCATAGGTGCACCCAGGGTGCACGTTTTCATTAGAAAGGTGTGACTTGGCCCCCATGAAACCCCAAACGGCTCATGGGGGGCCTCCTAGTGACCAAATCCAACAAATAAACCACCAAAAAGACGAGATTCAATGAGATACTTTACCTGCAAGTTGCGGCACTTGAAACTGTCGGTTGGATCAAGAGAAATCAGAAAATGAAGAATTAGGGCCCACCTCTTCAACTCCACAATGAACAGTGACAATGACACTTCACCATGTGGACCCCACCCTTATATAGGCCCCACTTGACCTATTTTCTTCCGATCGACATAACAAGACCATACGGACTCCTTTTGAGACATCGTTTGCAGCATTAGTTTTAGAATTTCACCCTATATCTCTTTATTAGACTGTTGTATCATGTTTAATAAATTAATTTCAGGACCATTTCCCACTAGTCACCTCCATTTATGAGCCATGACATGACGATGCAAGTCTCTACGGAACTGTACTTGTATCACACTTCCCGACTGCTACTCATGTGAGTTTTCGGGACACCGCCCGTTAAGGAATGATTCTGTTTTACTTTTATTTTGTATTTTAACACATAGGTGTCTTCTTCATCCACTACACCTTACGCAGACTTTTGGACCATTGTCCACAAAACGATTTACTTTTCTTGTACGTATTTGGCATATAACTGCCCCTGGACTTTCACTCACATTGCATGTAGTCAAGTCCGTTCACCACAACACACACACACTCTCTCCTGACCTCTGTCTGAGAGCCACCTTGGTTTGCATGCCTTCTACCACATCGATTCATGATCCTCTACTGTGATCTATCCCATGCATGTATTGGTATGTTTGAGAGCCTTCTGCTCCGTCCATACTGTGCAGATGACCTTTGGACCTCTATCCACCATCCCAATAGGAGGCACTGCCTGTGCCACCACAATCGGTTGACCACACTGGAGTTTCATTTAAGCTATTTTCTTACTCCTTAAAACAATGAAAAGATAGCTGAGTGCAGCTGCTTCCTTTCCCACTCGCTAAAGTATAGGAAAGGACGTCTACATCATCTCGTTTACCTCCTTTTGAGGACCATGTAGACCATGAATTGAAAAGCACCTCCTTGGCACACTCAAGCACAAGACTATTCCCCTCTGCATACTTTTATGCTTTCTCTAGCAGAGGGGCCGCACCTTATGAAAAATTTCACTACCAGTTGTCGTTAAGCTCTTTTCCATCCGTCTCATCAAGAAAATATTGCCAAGCAAACTTGGTTTCATTCATGCTCATAAAAGTATCTAAATGACTGTCTAGTTAGTATAGGTTTAACCTTTTTCGGCATGATTGGACTACTAATGGTAAAGAAGTCTCCCATCCCCTACAGGATGGGCAAGCTCTCCTCTGTATACTTTTATCCCTTTTTGGGAACAAGAGACTACCTACGAAAAAGATCCCCCACTGGAGTTTTCTTCGTGATTTCAGTCTCTCTAAAATTGAAAGCACCATCGAGCATTTGCCTTCTCGACCTTGCCAAAAATACATGAGATCGTACCATAACAGTGTCCCTAGAAACCACCCCACAGAAAACAATTCGGCAGCATTCCCACATTGGGTTGCCTTTTTTCAGATTACTCTGCATGTGTCTTCCTTCAATCCCATCAATATCAAAAGTGTCCACCTCCTCCAAGTATTTCCCATCTGTAGTGACATTCTCGGTATTACAGCTATGATCCGATTCCCATGAAGTCAGTTTCATTTGCTGCCTGATCTGCCCTAGCGTCATACTCTGAACAAAGGAAGTTTGAGTCTACCACCACTCCCCCTACCCCTATTCAATTCTGTCCCTCCCCCTCCCTGCCTCAATTTAGTGAGTCAGTCCACATATCGCTTCACACCTTTCAGTTATCTCCCTCGTGCTCCTAGTCAAGGAAACATCATTGCCTTGACTAGAGGCAGGTCTCCCTCTGTCGATGCCAACACACATATTCTAGAGGATAGACCCATAGGTCCCTGTATCTTGGTTTCATTAACATCATTGATGAGTTCCTTGGACCACTTGCGAGGATCCCTTAGTGCCTCTTGGGATGGTTGTTTCTCACGTGCTTGACTCCAACTCGATCATCGCACCGTTGAGATTCATACAGGGTTTGGTCCACACAGTACTGTGTTGAAGACCCTGGATGTCACCCAAATCTAGAAAATTGATGAGTCTACTTGAGGGACCTAAACAAGTTATGTCCCTTGTGATTTCTGGGTTGCGTTGGAGACAGTATTCAGAAGCCCCAACAGTGCTTCGATATACCTTTATGATTGATGCAACATACTTGTACCATAGAGACTCTGACTCTCAATAAGTGAGTCCACACAGCTATGTACCAGATCCAGTAGACTGTTAGTCATGAAGATATAGCATTCCATGAGAATACCATGGGTCCAATGTACCATATGAGCATTGTATTCAGCCTCACATTGAGGCAACCATTATTGTATCGTCAGTTGTATATGATCGGCTCTCATATTTTAGAGCATAGATCAAATTATTCTTTTGACATTGTCATGAGCATGGTGATGCCCACCTCATCCATATACATGTCACACATTATTTGTATCTCATCCATTGATGCGAACCATATTAATACAAAAACCAAAAGCCACCATGCCCCAGCCCCGGAAGCACCACCTCTACGCAGCAAATCCTATGATGTCCATCAGCCATACGTTGAGCTCCTGCCTTCACACATTAGAGAGCAATTTGTTAACTGAAAAATATCCCACTCAGCTCTCCATGGCGTACACCACCCAAGGACACCATCTCACGACCCTCCATTAGACCCCCACACCCTCAAAATAGCTAAAGGATGAAGAAAGGGGCTTAAAAACCCCAAAAAGGAGACCAAAATACTCTCCTAGGAGCTAAAGCTCCCAAAAAGGAGATAAAACCCTAAAAGGAGATAAAATTAGGGCGAAGGGGGATAAAATCCCAAAAAAGGGGCTAAAGCCCAGAGCAAGGGCTTAAAACCCTAAAACCCCAAAAAATCTATAAAAGGAGGGTGGGGGTCACTCTCAAAACAATTCTCCCTTGTATACTATTATGCTACCCATGGATCCCTTGATAACTTTGCTTCTCAAGCCACCCACACTCCCTCTCCTCCATTTCCATTGAGCCATTGCTCCCCCATCTAAGAGAGGTGCTTCCACAAGCTAGGGCATGGTAGCCCATTTCCACCAGAGAAGGCATAGCGTGTCTTTCATGTTTTGTTTCTTTACTTCTTAGTTTTCTTTGTTTTCTAACCAATATTTCATTTGTAGGTTTATGTTTAACATTGTTTTGCAGTGTTTATTGTAGCATAGGATTTGTTTGCAGGTTATTAAAGGTGGAACCCTAACCCTTGTTTGCAGAGGGGTTCACCATTGCTTCTCTATTCTTTATGTTCTTAGCTTAGTTGTTTTCCATTTACATTAGGTTTTCATTTTCAGCATTTATCGATGCAGGAACCTACCCATATGTCCTATAGATAGAAGAGAGCCATTCCTGCCCCTGTAGCAAGGATAAATCGCTGCTACAGTTCTAACCAAGTCGGTCCATGGACATGATGAGATGGGGTAGGAGGTGTGTAGGAGAGGTTGGCTTCGAATCAAGCCATCAGCTGTGAGTAATCAGGTATATAGCTGGGTTGGGAAATACTATGGGCATTACCTAGGTGTGGTGGCATCATAGGAGGTGTTGCATTGTACTGAAGGTGTTGTGTGACCAAGCCAATGACTCCAACTACAGTGTGGGATTCCCCCGGTGTATGAGGATGAGAGGTGCCAACACAGGGAGCATCAAGTATGATGGTATATAAATACCTGCACTAGATGTATATTACATGGAACTGTTTAGCCATTAACATGGCCTCCTCCTCAAATTGGGGTCACTCATAGGCGACGTCGTTGGCTATGGATGGGGGTAAGGTCTTTAAGAACCAGTTAAGGAAGATCTAGTCATCCAATTAGATCTTGCACATGATACATCATTGTCGCCACTCATGGATGTGGTCTATGATGTGGGTAGTTGTATTTTGACGAAAATATAATAGGATCTTCACCTCCCTCGTCATATCATATGGGTAGTTGAAAGTATTATAGGAACATGTAGGCAAGTGAGGAGAAATGAGGGTAAGGGGCCTGAGGCACCTGAATGTACCATTTGGAAGCCACACCTGTAAGTGTGTGCAGTAATAGCCTCAGTCTAATAAAGTCATCCACACTACTATCTGATGAACACCATAAGTGGAAAGACATAATATGGTTCTAGGGTTCTTCGCCTGCCTTGTCCTCAAATTTTGGTATGTCAAAGGGAAGTTTGGTAGTCATGGAAGGTCAGTTAGGTTGATGACAGATGGGGTCATTCGTCAATATGGAAAAATATGGCAAGTTAATATGACCCATGAAAAGTATGATAGACCCAAGGTTAGTTCAGGAAGGACCAACAATGGTGTCGGTGTTTGTAGGACCATAGTTTCCATGCATGAATAGGGGTATATGAGGTTTAATTCCCACAGTGGGGATAGTCTCTATGGTCATGGAAGGGCCACTTCTTCAAGGAATGGAAGGTGGGATGGTAGGTCCCATGGTATTTGATGTGGGGCCACTACTAGTGGGTAGTGTTTCTATAGCAGCATGTGTAGTGGAGGTGGGCCCACTAGAATAAATACCCATGATGATGGGTGGAAAGGATATCGGTCCACCACCGACTATCCCAGCGTAGAAGAGATTAGGTTATGTGCCATCCCTGGGGCTAAACGTGGCGAGGAATAGATTGGGTTTGGATTGGTAGGAATTTGAATCAGAATCATAGGTTATGTATGCTTATGAGGGTGGTGAGTGATGTCGATGGGATTCAATGGTGACCGTCCAAAGAACCAAATTGAAGGGAGTGCCCCCTGAGGAGAGAGGAAGAGAATGGTGGAGAAATGATGGATCTAGTAGTAACTAGAGATGAATATGGAACCCAGTTTAAATCGGCTTCCTAAAGGTTCAAAAGTGGTCACTCAGCCACCAAGGATTTCTGAAGGATTTCATATTGGGTTCGTACCCCTCACTCCACGACGTAGGTAAAACTGCTAACCGCTTGGCCACAAACAACAACTCTTTTTGTTTTCCTCATAGGTGGGAATATAATCAATCTGGTGGGGATCATTTCCCTTTTCTCTTAGAAGGTCCTCTCAATGGCCAGCTACTTTGGGGTTCCAGTTGTACTCCTCACAATGAGTTTTAGGGAAAATACCAAGTACTTCCCACAGTTGTTACGGATGATACTTATGTCCCAAACTGGATGTTATTAATTAAATTTTATTATTTTAAGGTTCTACTCAGGGTCATGAACCAAGCATATTATCTTAATGGGGTGAGTGTGTGTTCACTATGTATGAAATGTTCCTTCCAACTATGAAATAAATAAATCATAAGGGACTTTCCTACAATGAACAAGCAATGGGATGAAACAAGGCAGGCCTAGAAAGGAAAGGTGGGTTTGGACAAAGTATAGGCTAGATAGGGTCTGAGAAAGGTTCGGGAAAACTAACTATTAACTGACACATGTCTGTCAGAGGAACAAATGCAATATGTGTCACTCTAAATAGAAAAACATAGGCAATCAGCTCAGAAAAAAGGGAAGTTGCACTTACTAGGGGAGTAGCCACGACTAGGTCACTCAAAATGAGGGAACATGCACAACTAGGGTCGCACTTATGGTTGAAACATGCGCAAATTAGCCCTGTGAGGGAATTATTTCTATATGTGGCCATGTCAGAAACTTAGGTCTCACTTAACAGGCCAAACCAAGCGACTGGGTCGCGACTTTTGGCCCAATAACAATGACTTGGGTTCAACAAGAAAAAATAAAAAAACTAGGTCTGATAGGAGCCGAGGGGGGAAGGAAAGGGTGCTGTAAAGGTTTAGATTTCCCTCCTAGGAATCCAATTGGTGATGGATGACTGTAAAAACTAAAGAAAATAAACCTACAAAAATGGGATCCGAGAGGATCGACCAATGAAGTCGCGTAAGTTGTAATAGGGTTTTCACCCCTGTTATGTGCAGAAGAACCAGCCTTATGTCAATGGGATAGTAAGGTAGATTTCATGGAAAATAGATAAAACATCAAACAACATCAGTAACAATGGATCAACTAAACATCTATGTATAAACTAATAAAAGAAAAAAAGAAAAAAAAGAAAATTTATACCTTCTTTTTTCTGAAAAATGGGCCATCCTGGCTGTCTCGAAATTAGTATGCCTCTCCAGAGGATGGGTCTCTAGTTATGTGTTGTTCAGGATAAAGCACCCTTGTAACCTAGGGTATGGGGTTACCAACTTACTACTAACTTGCAGACAATCAACTTCACCAGAGAATGGAAAGGGAATAGGAAGAAAGTATTCACTTACCCGATTACCGACGGTTGATCGAAGCTTGATCTTCTCCCACTCCTCTTCTCTCCAAAGCTTCCAGGGATGCACCTCTTTCACATGCAAAGAGAAAATACATCAAGTAATATTAGATGAAAAATATGTCAAACATATAATAAAATATATTCATTAACCAAAATACATGAAATAGACTCAACAAAAGATTGGAAGAAGAATTCTCTTTATTAACAATTGGTGAATGGGATAAGAGTACAACCTAGCTTCTGAGACAAGCAATCCTCTACAACCAAAGGAATCTAAGTTCTGCTGCTCCAATATTTATGAAGATATACCACCATCATAACTTTTCTCTCCAAAATTGATTGATTAGTCCCCACCCCAAGGCCTCTATTTATACTTTGGGAAATAGAGTAGTTTCTAAGGTTGGGATGGTTGAAACAGTTGGGATAGTCATGTATTAGGGTCCAACTAATCTCATCTAATCAATTTTTATATTTTTTAAATTCAAAACAAGGTGTATGTGACTATTAATATAGGAAACCCGCGTACACAAGTGTACACGGGTTGCAATGCAAATACTCGCATACTGTACACGAGTTGCAATGCAGATAGTCACGTATGAAACTCAACACTTGGAAAAATATATATAAAGTTGGTTTTATGGTAATGCATATCAACTCATGACCATCCATAGTGTTTTGGAAACTTCAATCCTAATTTTCCCTTTTGTGTACCAACATAAAGAATGTCGACACTCGAACAGAGAAGTGACATTTCGGCTGATAATAGATGCCGCCTAATGTGTGAGGTCAAAGGGAAGTGATGGATGAAATACATTGTAATCATTATCTTGGAGAAATTAGAGGTCCAATGGAGCTGAGGAAGTACCTGAAACAAATACATAAAAATGCGATATACAAATTCATATCTGAGGATGTCATGTTCAATATACTGGAATACTAGCTCCTTTACAATATTTGAGTACATCATATGATACGGGTTCAAGACAACACATATTACAAAGGTGGATCAAAGCCACAATATACAATAATGATGAGTCTTCAAAGATCTAGAAACTGTGTAAGTGAACACAACATAATCTTGCGCAACTTAGGTTATAGATATGAACCTAAGGTATTCGTCAAAAATACAAAAGAACTAGTACAATCCATGCCAGGTGAATAGATGTGTTGAAGTCGAACATGGATAGGATTCAATAGATTTTCAACCAATAGGTGATAATTGAAAACTGAAGCGAAGAAATTCACCAATAATGAACGTGAATCCTAACGTACTATCATCAAAACTCTAGGTCTTCATCATCAGGAAGTACTAATGAGAAGCCGTATTGTGATAAGGAAGGAAATAGATCCTCCAACGAACCACAAGAGTGACTAGGAACTTGATAAAGGAAGGGAGACACAAGTAATATCAGATAGGAAAATGATGGGATCATGATAAAAATCAGATGCAGGGATAAATCCTTGAACATTGAACATGACACAGAGATTACCCAAGGCAAATTTTAACTTTACAGATAATACAACTATAATTATTTTTCATGTAGGAGACATGATCAGATTTCCCAGGTATAACGAACAAGTGGAGGAGTAAGAAACTCAAAGTGATAGCTGAACTGAAAGTGAACACTGAGACATGAGTATCGAAAAGTACAAAGAGTGTTATGTTCAAGGATGACATGCTTCCACCGACTGAAAATCAAAAGAAAACTTCTTCCTTTTCTTTCCTGTTAAATTTTAAGAGTCTAGGAAAGCCAACTCGAGTCTCTCTCCATTTTTGACAAGCTTAAAGAGAAGAGGGAATAATGCTTGATAATGTTACTGATTCATGGATTTTATGAGCCGAAACTAGTACATGCTCACTTGCTTCTTTCATGTTTAGAGAGTCTGAAAACTCTAAAGAAGACTCGAGGGGGGTCCTTTTTCGTCCAATTTAGTTTCCTGAGGCTGAAAAAGTATAAAACATACCACAGAAAAACTCTCTTAACTTCTGTAGAAGAAAAGGTGAATCTTTTTCGTACTTAGTTAGGGAGGTCCGAAAAAGATTAAATTACCACCTACCCAACGCTCCTTTGAGAGCAACATATAGCTTGATTTTTACGAGTGTGAAGGAAAGAAAGATCACTTGGAAAGATCCATTTGAGTACAACGAATGGGGCTTACAACAGTAAACTCGAAGCTTTTTTCTTAGTATTTAACAAGCATGACAAAGACATAAAGTACACTCTAAATGTTTTTCATGTTTAGCTCCAGAGCATGAAAAAGAGAAAACTAAGCTTATACCGGGAAATCCTTTTCTTTAAATTTAGTCCCTCAGGTCCGGAAAAGTGATAAACCTATGCGTAAGAATACTCTTCTCAATTCCGTAGAAAAGAGAGTGATCATTTCTCGTATTATTTCACATGGTCCAAGAAAGAGATAACCTACGACCAATGTGGATGCCCATTCACATATTCTTAACAATCCTGAATGGACAAGTTTACTCGGTATTCAATTCTATTTTGAGGAGTTAGACCTGGGCCTAAAGAAACTCCATAAGGGCGAGGAGTCTTTAAAAAGGATAGCTTGTAAAAAGAGACCAAAATGAGGCTCAATTTGGCGTGAAAAATAGCTAAGGAGACTCCCCTGAACCTATGACAAATGTGGCATGATTACCAAAAGACAATAAATGTGATCTAATCTATGGCACTCATGTGAGGAAATCCCTATCCACGGAAGAACAATGGCATAGACAAGGTACTAATGGTTAAAATACCATAGTCTATGGTCAAAGTAGTAATTATAGGGTTAAGATGAATTAGGAATAAATGAAAAAATGCATATGAATGACCAAAATGCTATCCTATATGAGTGAAAAACAACTTCAAGTGGCCTTAGACCTGTTACATTGAAGAAAAAGACATGGTATTAGTTTGATTTTTATAAAAAATAAGAACTATAGGTTAAAACCCACTTTTGAAATAATATTTCTATAAATAGTTCAAAATAGAAATCAAAACTCACCATTTGACATTTTTACCCAATATAGACAAGTTTTACCTCTTCCTTCAACTGCTCGGTGTGGACAACTTAGTGGACAATTCTCAAAACCGCAAGTGCTAAGTAAAACTACTCTTCATGCTCTTTCATTTTATCCAAGCAAATTTTAATTTTAGGCAAAAAATTGATGTTTTCAATCATTTTAAAGGGAGTGATGATGTGTATGCGGGTATGGTATGTAAACAGGTGCGTACACGTGTTTTATACGTAGGTTTCTCAAAGCAAGTTGTGTACGATATGTGACATTTCCGAAGGACAGTTGTGTACGATACGTGACATGTCCGAAGGATAGTCGTGTACACTGCGCGATATACACAAAATCTATGTAGGGCCAAAATCAAAGTTATTTATATGAATTTAATTTTTGATGATCGGCTTGTTAACAGGTCGAAACATGGTATAGGAGTGGAGTAAGAGGGAGCATGAATACATGGACCAAGATGCTCTTCGAATTCCCCCCATGGTTGTTGGAATATAATAAACCCACTCATAAAATAATTAATCATTATTTGATTAATTTCCTACCCACTAGCTTAGATAGTTGGCATCCACTTGCACCTTAGAGTCAACACTTGGCATCTATATCCTAGGAATGATTTATTTCTGATTATGGATTGATATTGACCACTTTATGGCCATCCAGAATTGGTAGCTGCGCTTTACAGCAGAATCTACTTTATTTTGCTTTTTCTGCTTTATCTTGCATTTCTATGGATAAGGTAAAGCTAGTCAACTAGGAAACTGGAAGCTTTTGTTGCCAACCCATCCTCCATTATTTTCTCTCCATATTCTAGGATTAGCAAGTCTTTCCTTCACTCATCATCACTCACACATGCTATTGCTAATTCGTGAGGTGCTTGGTAGATTGGGAAAGTGCTTTAGTCAGCTATGGGGTTTATCATAATTAGTAAGCATGCTTTATGAGCTAGCTTGAGTTGTCTTCATGCAACTTAATTTTCCTTTATAAGGATGTATTACCTATTTAATAATATCTATTATCATTTATTGATCATTCATTAATGTGTGTTCATTAATTATTCTTCTATTCTCCTTATGCTAATTCTCTACAATTCTCTGTGAGGTTAATTGTGTGCCTAGATCCTTAGCCAGTTTATGAAATTCCTTATGCCATCAAGGCTTTAGAATTTCTACATGGTATCAGAGCTAAGGTTCTCAAAGTTCAAGTTCTACATGTTATTAGAGATGAGGATATCAAAGCTCTACATGATATCATATCTTTGAGAGTTCATTAATTAATCCTCCTTTTTCAGACTTGCAGGTTTATTTTGCAGGTTCAACTTCGAATGGATTCAAGAGTATCATTTCCTCTTCTTTCTCCATTTATAAGCTATTCAGAGTGGAAAATGAAGATGATTTCATATCTAGAGAGACAAGGTCTCTATGAGATATCTATTGGAGCCGGTGAAGAATCTTATGAAGAGCCAAGTGACTGGTTGAATGACTGTGATAGAGCAATTGGAGCTATTTGTCTGGCTATCTCTCCATGCATGCACTACCTTATTGATTCTGTTGATTACCCAAAGGATATCTGGACAACATTGGATACAGTTTTGGGAAAGGATAATGAGGATCCTTCTAGCTATGTGGAGAGTGCCTCTACCTCCTCAATGATTTCTCTCTCTCAAGATGTCTCGGCCTCTACAGTCTCTGATGAAGTTGATCATGAAGAAGAAGTTTCTCATATAGTTCCTGTTGCTACTACTCTCTTTGATTCGAATGCTTTCTCTTTCAATCAAGAAGTAAATATTGAAGAGCCATCTTTTTCTATGTCTCTTGAAGTAGAAGATATTGATTCATCTTCTTATGATGCTGTTGATGAAAAAGAAGTGACTAATGGAGCTGCTATTGCTATTGATGATTCACTCACACATTCAGTGTTCTCTATCTCTTCTATCATGGATTATGATATCCATATGCCAGACCTCTCACACTTTG
This sequence comes from Pseudotsuga menziesii, assembly GCA_001517045.1. NCBI lineage: Eukaryota > Viridiplantae > Streptophyta > Pinopsida > Pinales > Pinaceae > Pseudotsuga > Pseudotsuga menziesii. The sequence goes on from LPNX010561084.1 coordinate 19,896, forward strand.
TGCATGCCACTCTTCTTGATGGTGCGCAACCCAGTGATTTCCAGGATGTTTGCTTAGCCAAATAAATTCCTTCTAGTGTTTTTCCACTTACCATACTTGATCCCACGTGCTTCTGCAGCTCCTCCTTTGTTCTTGGCACTCATTCTCAGAGCCTCCTTGAAGATTTTGAACATCACTATCTTTCCTCCTCTCATACTTCTACCATAGAGGATTCTTTACCAATATATTCACATGAGTCTACTATTGTGCTTATTTGTGATCTCTTGGATTCTTTGGAAGCTAGATCAACCCATGGAGCCCATGCATTTTCACTCTTTGATCCCATGCCTTCTCTATGTTCCTACATGATCACTTGCACACATCCTCTCTGTGTAAATGAAGATGGAGACATGATACATTCGCTTGGACAATTATTTCACCTATCTGGAGCTCATTTCATATCTATTGGTTTGAATTTCAAGTCATATCATCATCTTGGAGCTGATTACAAGTCTCAATATCCTTTAGTATTTCCTTCACATCATTGGATTTCAGTTGTTCTACATGGTCCTAGTTTCCATCCTGCAGCTGTCCTTGATCCAGGTGAGCAGATTTATCTTCTTCCCAAGAAGAAGATTCCTCCAGACATCAGCATTTAGTTTGGAGCAGCAGCAACACCAACAGTTCAACATTTTTGGTATTGCTTTTCATGTCCTTTCTTGAGGGAGGATTTTCCCCTTGAGGTTTTGCCTCTTTCCTCGTTTCTTTGGACAATATAAATTGTAAAAGGGTGACCATAGCTTTATTGTTGGGCCCTATATGCATAAATATTTCTTATTAGTTCAGGAATATCATCATAAAGTTAGGGTTAAAGGGGGGTGTTTGAATATAATAAACCCACTCATAAAATAATTAATCATTATTTGATTAATTTCCTACACACCAGCTTAGATAGTTGGCATCCACTTGCACCTTAGAGTCAACACTTGCCATCTATATCCTAGGACTGATTTATTTCTAATTCTGGCTTGATCTTGACCACTTTATGGCCATCCAGAACTGGTAACTGCGCTTTACAGCAGAATCTGCTTTATTCTGCTTTTTCTGCTTTATCTTGCTTTTCTATGGATAAGGTAAAGCTAGTCAACTAGGAAACTGGAAGCTTTTGTTGCCAACCCATCCTCCATTATTTTCTCTCCATATTCTAGGATTAGCAAGTCTTTCCTTCACTCGTCATCACTCACACATGCTATTGCTAATTCATGAGGTGCTTGGTAGATTGGGAAAGTGCTTTAGTCAACTATGGGGTTTATCATAATTAGTAAGCCTGCTTTATGAGCTAGCTTGAGTTGTCTTCATGCAACTTCATTTTACTTTATAAGGATGTATTACATATGTAATAATATCAATTACCATTTATTGATCATTCATTAATGTGTGTTCATTAATTCTTCTTTTTTTCTCCTTATGCTAATTCTCTACAATTCTCTGTGAGGTTAATTGTGTGCCTAGATCCTTAGCCAATTTATGAAATTCCTTATGCCATCAAGGATTTATAATTTCTACAATGGTAAATGCTTTGGGGAAAAGTGGGTTACTTAAATTCTTTTGTACCTCACATATGCAATCCAATGTCCGCTTACTAGAGTTTTTGATAAACTATTGGGATCATAATCTTGGTTTATTTGACCTACAAGGTGAGTTTCTAGAGATTACCTTGGAAGACATATATTTTATCTCCAGTTTGTCACAACGAGGAGTTCTAGTTAACTTGGAAGGTACCAGTAGAGGCGGTGACCTTCTAAGTGTGCAGAACTATATTGACACACACTATGCACCCGGTACTCAAAAGAGGGGTAGTTGCATCCCTATTGTTCATATTTGCAGCATGCCATTAAAAGTGTTGGAAAGCACTATAGTGAGGGTTGCAGGGTCATAATCACTTCATCTTGAAACTTGAAACCAAATGAGACTTGTAGTGGAATGTCTATAGGGAGCCCTATTTGACTGGTGCTTGGGAGTGATCCCGATAATGAAGAAGCAACTCTCTGATTGTAAAAGAGGCCGATGGAAAAACTTTGTTTATTCTAGCATATTGGTGGCCTTTTTCTTTGAGAGGGTGCTCAATTTTAGTCCTGCATTACCTCTACCAGTTTGTTCTCCCCGTCAGCCTAGATTGAGTAGGTAGGGGGGAATCTTCCTCTTCCAGGGAGCGGTGGATTAGTTTAGAGTGTATACGATGACAAATTCTACTTATGGTGGGAGCGACAGCTACCAGCTTTAGAGAAATTTCCATATGCTGGGATGGATTTACGAGGTGACAACGACCTTGTCCTCCCTCCTGAAGGAGCATGGGGAGCGTCAAGTATTTTTTTTTTCAAATTTTTCAAATTTTTCAATTTTTATGAATTTTTAATGATAAATATATATACATATGTATAAGATTTTTTTATCATATAAAATGTTAAAATGCAAATATTGAACCAGTTCTCCCTATTGGGAATCCACGTATGTATGTGCGTACTGTGGTACGAGAAGATCATGGCTTTATTAGGGTTATTAAGGGGAAGCTAGCCAAGCTTACCCAAAGAGTACCTACTTTACGCATTGAGAAGATCCCTACCATTATGCAGGAGCTAGAGGTTGGTATACCACCTATCTGGATATGCCTTACAAGGCAGGAAGCTAGAGAAGTGCTTGCGTACATCGATGCCGCTGAGGCTGCTGCAGGTAAGGAAGCTGAAGAAGCTCGAGAGCAGGGTGCTCAAGATGATTAGGGGGACAATGGTGGTCTGGATGACCAAAGTGGTCAAGCTTATACCTGGGAGAATTTTATGGACTTCGATCCATTTTTTGTATATTTTTTGTATATTATATAGTTATGACTAGATTTGAGGATCAAAAACTTGACCTATCTATATGGACAGATATTGAAATATATATATATATATATATATATATATATTGCCGGTTTTATTTACATGTGTTTTTGTAATGCATCTATAATTGTATATTTTTATGGAAAATGTGTTAACTGCCATTCCAAGATATAATTAGCATATGCATCAGTTAGTGAATTTTAATTTCTTGGAATATGATTGAACGTAATAAAATAAAATTTTCTTTCCAATAACCTAACTTGCATAAAATGATGTAGTAAAATAGGGTTCCACACCTGATAAGCTCGATTGAGATGGGAAACCACTAGTTGTGAGTCAAGTCTTATTTCCATCTAGGTGATGCCATGTGACAAAGAATCCCATAAAAGCTCAATGATATCCATTTATTTGGCCACATTATTGGTAGCAGGACCTAGGCAAGCTCCTCTAGAGACAACTAGCTGTGCTAAGGGTGACTAAATAACTCATGAGGTTGAAGACAGGTTACAAGTGTGGTGACTAGCACCATCTGTGAAACCTACAAATCAATCTGAAGACATCTATAACAACCAATAGATGGTATAAGAACAAAAACAGACAAACTATTATACATGAAGTTACATACAATAAAAATACAGGAAAAAGTGCTAAGCCTAAGCATAGTACTTTTTCAAGTAGAGCCCATTTTTAGGCCCAGGCAACTTATTCCCCTTAAAATTAGTTAATTCATATGCACCTTTATTCAAAACTTTTGAAACGACATAAGGTCCTAACCACATAGACCTGAACTTCCATGCCCCAAGGGGTTCTTTGTCTTGATCGTAGAGAAAGATAAGTTCCCCTTTAGAAAAAATACGAGGTTTGACCGATTTATTGTATTGATTTTTGACCCTATTTTTGTGATCCCCATTTCTTGTTAGTGCATCTCTACACTACTCATCTAGATGTTCTAAGTGTGACAAATGTTCTTCAAGCTCAGTCGTATCAGGTAACACATGAATAGCAATTTCTAAGGACGGGATTTCGCATTCAACTGGGGATACTGCTTCCACCCCATGAACGAGTTGGAAAGGAGAGAACCCTGTAGCATTTTTCACGTTGGTCCAATATTCCCAAAGTGTAGGATACAGCATGATGTGCCAACTGGAATGGACTGCATTAATAGTGTGCTTGAGAATATTCTTCAAGTTTTTATTTACATCCTTGAATTGACTTTTCACTTAACGGTAGAAAGAAGGTGAATGTTCTTGTTTAAACCCTAACATAGTGGTCAATTCATTCATCATATTATTTTGGAAGTGACTTCCATGGTTAGTGACAATATCTTTACGAATACCGAATCATGCGATAATTTGGTTGAAAACAAAAAAGCTGCAGTTTCCCCATCAGCTTTATAGGTGGGCATTGCCTCTGCCCATTTCGTGAAATAATCTACAGTGACAATGATATGTTTTTGCCCCCAGCCGAGATTGGGTTGGACGTCACATAATCTATCCCCCACTTCGTGAAGGGACCCATCAAGATGATGGGAAATAATGGAGCAGGATGATACCGCATCTTTCTGGTGTAAAGATGATAAGGATGACAACACTTCATGGCTTCCACACAATCTTTAAAGATCGTAGACCAAAAATATCAGGCACGTAAGATATTTTGGGCCGTTTCTAATCCAGATAAATGACCCCCACATGCTCCACTATGGGGATCATTGAGGACAGTATCTGCTTCTTCGTGGGTAAGACATCGATGCAAAATAGAATCTACCCCTGTATGATATAAATTATCTCCAATAATGAGGTGTTTTTTTGCATGTAAGCATAGTTTTCATTCTTCTTCCCACGAGAAATTTGCAGGGTACTTTAGAGTCTAGAGATAGAAAAGTATATCTCCATACCAAGGGTCAGAGGTGGAAATAAAAAATATATGCTCATCTGGGAATGCGTCTTCTTCAATGGCTACATCTTCCTCAACCGAAAATTTTGCGATGAGCTCGGTAAAAACTAAGTATTTCTTGGATTTGGCGGATTGGAAATCTAATTCAAACTCCTAAAGAATGACTATCCATTTGTTGAATTTGCCTCCAACTATCCGTCAGGAAAAAAAATACTGGAAAGGATTAACATCTGCCACTACTGTCATGGTCCTCAGTAATATGTAGTGATGCAACCCATGAACAGCATACACAGTTGCTAATGCCAAATTCTTGATGTGGGAATACCTAAGTTCAAGGCCAGCTAAAGAATGACTAAGATAGTAGATGACATGCTCTTGGATCTTATCATCCTCTTGGACTAGTACCACCCCTATGGTCGACTCAGATGTGGCCAGATACAAAAAAAATTCACAGGAGTAATCTGGCAGCTGCAGTAATGGTGACAACAACAAAGCTTTCTTTAATGCCTCGAATGCAAGTTGTGTGATTTCATCCTGTTATCTCTAGGGTTGTGTAATTTTTTTATCCTAGGGTTTTATAGGTTTTTGATTAATATGAGTTTTTGTCTTTAACTTTTACTTTGTTTTACACCTTTTTTGAAGGCCATTATTTTTATATTTTTCTTATTATATATTTTGAAGCCTCAAATCATCACTTATTTAAAGCTATGAACCTATATTAAGTGCAAGAGGTTTTATAATATGAATTGGATTCTCAAACTGGCAACGTTTTTCAAACTGGAAGCATTTCTCAAACTGGTAGCATTTTTACAGGATTTCATTAATGATTTCATTCATCAGCACCATTTGGTATAAAAAATATGACAATGAAACTATGGTATATGTAAACATATTTATGTGGACAGGGTCGGTACTTTGTATAATTATTTCTTAAAAGCAGTCCAGTTTAAGTAATCATGTTTTACATCATGTCACTCATTTGCTTACACATGTGTTTTGAATATGAAATTGAGGCATTTTATGTAATGAGTGCTGGTACCAATGATGGCAGTATTGGCAGATTCATAATAATCTTTTATTTTCCCTAAAATCTGTCATGCTCAAATTCTCTTTCGAACTTGGTGAAGATCATTAGAGACTATATCTATGCTATGGACATTTATGGTTCTAGTTCCTGAAATCTGAAAATAATATGTACAGTAGATCTGAAAATAGAAGGGATTTGATTTGTTCCTGTATTTTCGTTCTTGAAGAAGGCAAATTTTACATAGTATAGTCTTCTGGATTTCAATGTAAACTATTGCAAGGAAACAAAAACAACATAAATTCTTCTTGGAAGTGTATATTGTGAAAGGGTTGCAGAAATGTCGAAGATAACAGAGGAAGAGGATTCAGAAATCGTGGTGAGAAGAAAACCAAGAGGCCTGATTTGTATATTGGAATCCAATAACACAGAATGGATACTGAAGTTTCCAAGTTTATCCCAATTAATGAAGAATGCTGGATGGTTTTCTTTCTGTGAAAAATTGCAGGGTTATCATTCACAGGTAACTATGGCTTTTATCAAAAATTATAAAGATGAAATGGTTCAGCTTAAGAGTTTCACAGTCAGGGAAAATAAAGAGTCTATTGCTGAAGCAATAGATGTTTCGGCGCAAGGAGAAAGATGGTTTAAGCAACAAGAATTTCAAGGAGATTACAGTGAGTTCTTAATGCCAGGTTTTCAAAAATTAGACTGGAAGAATGGTATCCATGTGAGAAGGATAAAACCTAACTGGAAAATTCCCTTAGAAATGGTGAAAAATTATATTACATGCGATGGTCGATATGATAGGGTTCTCAAATGCCATTTACGGTTGTTGATGCACCTTAATGGAAGCTTGAAGCCCAATATCCCATTCTACCTATTGAAGAGCCTGCAAAAGATGATTGCATGGGTTCAGGGCCATCTAGAGCATACTGCTTATTCAGTATACCATCAAGGTTTAATAAAACTATTGATTGTTCCACAAATGCACAGGGAAGGACGAACTTGGGAAAATATATTTTTAGAGCTAGGGTTTGAAGAAAAGACTAAAGAGAAAGGAAAAAGGGTAATGGAAGATTTGGACCAGAAAGCAACAAATCCCAAAAGACAAATTGAAGTTGTTGTAGCAGAAGGGAAGGGTTTTATAGAAAAACCAGTTCATAAAAGTTTATGTTCTGAAGCCTCATTCAAAGATGAAAACCTAGAAAAGTTAAGTGTTATGTTTAAGAATATAGCTTTAAAGAATGAAGCTCATGATCAGTTGTTGAAGTCAAAGAGCATGGATGTAAAGCCTAGGACTAGGTTAAGAAAGAAGTTGCAGGCAGAGATGAAATCAGCACATGAAGACTGTGAGGAAATCGTGATCATAAATGATGATTTCAGCGAAGAGACTGTACACACATCCAAAAGTCAATATTGTTCAGATAATGAGAAGTTCATTGATGTTCAGGGAGTTCCAGGGTTTATACCAGAGATATTTTGCACAAAATAACAAGTTGATTCAGAGGATTTCTCAGCATCAAGGATTCCATAGGAAGATGAGGTCCATATGAAAGAAGAAGACATTGAAATAACTCCAGAATTAATTCAAGTCAAGAAATCTTTGCAGACATACAAGGAGCAAACTAGGTTTTTACAGAACATTAATGAAAACTTAATGACAAAAAATAAAAGACTTGGAGAGGATATGGAGGATAAGGAGGAATATTATCAGAAATTACTGTCAATATCTAAATACATTCTAAAGGAAAAAAGAACCATCTAGAAGCAGCTCGAACACATGAAGGCTCAGAGTAAGGAGGAGAATAAAGATGCTGAGTTTTCCAGACTGCAAAAGTGGTCGCAGGTTTTAAGTGATTTAACTATCTTGGCCGACGCTTCTAAAAGTCTTTAGATTTAGAGTTATAGTTTTCTTTTGAAAGCAATTTTGTTTTTGACAGATGTCTCTTTTATTTTAGACTTGTATTAAAAAACTGCTTAAAGGAGATTGACCTTTCTATTTTTGGAAGAGCTCGATCCATAGAAGTAGGATTTGATAACTATCTTAGAAACTCATATATTTTTTATATAAGGATAGTCACTAGATTGAAAAAGTGTGGCAATTGGAGTTATGGAAATCTAGTTTTGATGATATTCTGTATGACATGAAATGCTCTGTATCTTCAATACAGGTTCTGCTTTGATATGATTATGATTATGAGTTGGCTTTGAATCTTATGAATTGTATTTCTTGTGATTTATCCTGTATATGGTCAATTGAATCACATTACATGATTCTTATGGTGAAATACAGTTATCTTTTAAACCTTTAATCACAGAGTCAGTCTCATTTCATAAACTCATGCTTGTAGTTACTTTGATATTGAATTTTGTATTCTATTTTATGTTGTACATATCTTTAAATGATTATGTGATTTTCATATATCTTTAATTACATACCAGCCTAGTTTTTATCTTGTATTCATTGAATTATATTTTTTTTGAAAAATATTTCTTTAAGCTTGAACCCCTGTAGTCTAGGTTCAACTTTAGCGATAACATCTTCTAGCGCTGTTTCGGGGGAACGGAGAAACGAAAGGACATTTTTATGAAACTAATTTTGCAGCATGAACAAAATTAGTCAGACCTATTATAGACTACATCAGTCACCTATAGAAAGTTACAGTGGCTTCAAAAAGATAGGAACTTGAGGAAATCCCTCATCCCCTCTAAATCCAGGAGTCTCGGATCTTGAGCAGTTATTAAAGGAGGCTAGGAGAAATTTAATTTCCACTTCATCAGAAAAATTCAAACATCTTGTAGCCTTGGAGATCCCTGAATCTTCATCTATCCCAATTCCTTCTTTTGACCGACATTCAGAAAAAGGAAGAGAAGAGATAGACCTGCTATTTACTCCTTCTCAAATGGACAATTTCTGTGTCTTTACAAATTTTTTGTGTCTGAGAAGGTTAAACTTGAAGCATTGCAAACAGGAGCTTCTTCTTTGTTTTCAACCCATATTCCTTTTGTTAAGACCATCCCAATTAATCAGTCAAATCCTGGTAAGTTGTCTCCCTCATCACAATAGTCAAGCACCCTTCAGTCTAATATAAGTTCAAACATTTCCAATCCTAGAATGGCTCAAACTCAAAATCGAATGGCTGCTATGGTAGCAACAAGATATGCCCCACTAGTTTTACCCTAGCCTCTCAATGCTCTTCCAGTAAGAGATTATCAAAAATATATTCCAAGATTTAATGGCCAAGGAGATGCTACTGTAGAAGAACACTGGAATACATTTTGTAGTTATGCAGACAATCACAATTTTGAACATGAGGATGTTTGGATGAGGGTTTTTGTTCAAAGTTTAGATGGTGAGGTAAGAAAGTGGTTTAGATAATTACCATCAAACTCTATAGATGGTATATATGTTTTAGAAGAATCATTTATGAGACAATGGGGGGACACTAAAGATTATTTGTATTACATGACAGAGTTTGGATCATTAAAGAGAAAAAAGGATGAAGCTGTGGGAGATTTTTCCAAAAGATTCAATAAAATGTACAGTAGGATTCTAGCGGAAATAAAACCCACCGAGACATCAGCAAATTTAAGTTATGCAAACTCATTTGATCATGAGTTTTCTTTGCTATTGAGAGAAAGAAAATATGTGTCACTTCAAAATATGAAAAATGCAACATTAGAAGTAGAGTCAAATATTTTAGCCTCAAATAAACTCAAAGAGGAAACAAAACATCAAATTGTAGACAAAAAGGGTAAAAAAGAAATCATTACATCCAGCCATATAGCAAGATCTCCAGACAGTAAAATGGATGAAATGAATAAAATTATTAAAAATTTGTCTGCTAAGATCGATAGGTTGGAAATGGGAAATAGAAATCAGAATAAACCTATACCTGAAGGTGAAAGAAATCAAAATCAGTTTAGAAGACCTTTTGCTCCTAGGTTTTTGCCAAGAGAAAGACGAAATAATGATATTCAGAGAGACAGGCGACAAAATGAAGAACAAAGGATTCAACCTCCTTTTCAAAATAATAATGTCAGATATGATGAATCATATGAGGTAGACGAGGGGGATTTAGATGATTTGGAAGAACATGAACATAATATTAGTTAGTTTGGTGATGATGCTTCTTCTCATTTTCTGACTAGAGCTGACTAACGTTATGCTACATAACTAGATCATTATGAAGAGAATGATTATCAGATGTCTATGTCTGAACTTTGTCAGGAAATACCACAAAAATCATATGGTCTTAGATCAAGCGTAAAACATGCAGCACAGGCTAAAAGGATGGTGAAAGCTCCTCCTATTAAACAAAATATGTCTTCAAATCAGAAAGAAATTGTAAAGGAGAAAAAAGATGAAGAAGTAAGTCTTGAGAACGTAAATAAAGCTGTAAGTGGTTTTAGTTTGGAACATGAGCTTAATAAAGTGAAAATCCCTACTCCTTTAACAGAGTTGATTAAGAATAAAGTTTACAAGGAAGCAACTTTTAATACTTTCAAAAATGCAGTGAATATTATTCCTATCCCATATGATGAGATTAATTTGCAAGATAAAAAACCTACTATTACTGTGGGATCAAAAACTTTTGATCAGCCTAATGATAATTTAGAATATCCTCCTCCATTTTATGTAACTTTTTCAGTACATGATCAGCTATTCCATAACTGTCTGCTAGATTCAGGAGCTTCACATAACCTCATGCCAAAAGCAGTCATGGAAGCTTTAGGACTGAGTGTTACTAAACCATATTGTCACATCCTCGACCCTCCGACTGGTGAATCAGACGCTACCATGGCATTAACCATCCAGGCTACTAGCCCCATGAACATGTGAATTCATAAAAATGCTGAAATAAAATGCATTGAAGTAGAACATGCACAGATGCAATCATTTATCATACACAGCGGAAGCAACACACATTCATACAAGAATTCATTCAACATGTTCATCATAATCATTAAGAGAAATATGATTGCAGAAGTAAAATGAACAAGAATCGCTTATCTTATGAAGAACTCGTTCCACAACCAGCTACATCGCTACAACGTTCCACCCAACCATAGGCCAGCGTGCTCCTTAATCTCTCACCAGCGCTGCCACCCCCGAGCTCGACATGATTCTCCAAGGAATAAGGGAACAAGAAAGCTTACACATAGCCAAGGATACACAAAACACAGCCAAGCCAACACAGTTGGGTTTATCAGGCCATCCAGGAGTTGGGAAAGGATAAATGCTAAGCTGGTGAGCTCATCACAGAGCTAGGAACACCTACACCAGAACTAGCCTGACTCCTAAGACACCCACACACACGCAACACAAGGAATCAGTCCCTTCTCTGCTACACAGCCCGTCAGGCCCTACATTCCATTCCAGTGCTATTCAAGGGTTGTGGAGAAGAAAGCCAACCCTCTAGCTCTGTCTGTGTGGTTTCCAACCACCAGGTTTATCAAGCAAACCAAGACCCCATCCCTACTCCTGACACAGTCCGAATACCAACCATTGCATGCAGGCAATCAATGAGCTGTTACAACTTAACAGGGAAAATGATTCCCAAGTCGTTCTTGGCCCTATCGTGGCCAAAACAACTCCCAAGTGAATTACAATAGTCCCAATGCAACAACAAACACAATCACCACATGAGGAAAGACATCATTCCATTCTAAACAACTAAGCAAGCATAAAAGAATTACATAGACCGCAACACAGTCCCTGAGCGTAAATGGCTCTCCACAGGAAAATCATGGGTGACAGTGACCGAATGGCTCCCAGCTTACTGCGTGAGTAAAACCAATGTAGAACACAGAGCATGAGAGAATATTTACACCAAATTCCCAATGCGGGTCAAGAACACACCCGATTTCCTCGTTGGGGAACAATGTGAATGACAGTGGAGATGACTCCTCACTCCTGGCTGCGTGAGACCAAAACAGGAAAGAAGCCTGTGCATGGGAACAACTAGACTTCCGTGAGGCACAAATAAACAATGGAGATAATGCATAGCAGTCGAAAGTGCGTGAATGTTTTTGCACCATCGTGGAGAGAGTGCAGTAGTGAGTACGCTGGAGTGATGGTGGTTGTTTTCTTTTTCCATTGTGAAGTCAACCGCAGGTGGAGTGTGCGTGTGGGCAAGGACTGATAGTCCTGCCACACTCCACTCTTAGCCATAACTTCCCCAACTACTAGCAGCAATTCTTAATGGAGGTGGTTGGGTAAGACAAGGTGGTGACACCTGGGTTTTTCCCTCATGGCTCAGGGTTTGACAATTTCCCCACCCTTATCCTTGTGAAAATCATGCCCCTTCTCAATTTAGTTGTTGCGATCGTAGCTGGTCGGGTTCATTTTAATTGAAGATGCATATGTACATGATGAAAAAACTTAATATCTATGCCACATGCCCCGATACACCATTGGTGACAATTTAAATCCGAAACATAGCATAACCAATCAATGGTGGGGCCTTGGCCTTGAGCTCCACACCATGATCATTTACAATATATACATCATATACATCTAATGCAACGGGGTCAAAACTAGGGTGTTACATTCCCGTCCCCCTTCAATAGCACTGTCCTCAATTCTTACAAAATTGAACAAAATGCTACACTAGTATCGCGTCAGTGTTTTGCAGAATTGAACAAAAATGGATGTGACAATCGCATGGCATCCTGTAGCTCCCATGTAGCCTCTTCAGGTATGTAGTGCTCCCATTGCACCTTTACCTGACCTATGGCTCGGTTCCGGAGCATTGTGACCTTCATGTCAAGGATGCGCATTGGCTCGATTCAGAACTCTCCCTCGGGTTCCACCTGAATCACATTCCAACTTATCACATGGTTAGGATCATGTGCATATCTCTTAAGAAAGGAAACATGAAAAACATTATGAGCTCTAGTGCTAGCAGGCAATGCAATTCTATATGAAACAGGCCCTATTCTTTCAAGCACTTCAAATGTCCTACAATATCTAGGTGACATCTTGGCACAACTCCCAAGCTTCAAGGAACTCTTCCTTTCCCTCACTCTGAGGTAAACATGATCGCCAACACTGAACTCCGTGTTCACCCTATGCTTATCTGCATAGATTTTCTACCTTTCTTATGCTGCTTTCAGATTCTGTCTAATCTTTATAACCTCTTGCTCCATTTCCTTGAGCAATTCTGTTCCAAGCCTAATCCTGTTCACTGGATTATCCCAAGTCACTGGTGTCCTACACCTTCTTCCATACAAAGCCTTATATGGACTCATTCCCAAGGATTCCTGTTGTCCATTTTTATAAGCAAACTCTATCGAGTGTAAGTAATATTCCCACTTGGTGGGTTTATCCATCACGTACATGTGAAGCATGTCCTCGAGCACCTGATTAACTCTTTCTGTCTGACCATGTTTCTGAGGATGGTATGCAGAGCTGAAGTTTAGCTTTGTACCCAAGTCTGTGAATAACCCCTTCCAAAAGTTGGAAGTGAACTTGACATCTCTATCTGAGACTATTGCCTTCGGCAATCCATGCAATTTGAAAACCTCCTTCATGAAGATCTTTGCAATGTCATCAATCTTATGGGTAGACTTAACTGGTATAAAATGCACCGCCTTAGTCAACTTGTCTACCACAAACATGATGGAATCATGTTGTCTCCAAGTCATCGGCAATCCTGTAATAAAATCCATGGAAATAACTTCCCATTTCCATTCTGGAATTGGCAAAGGCTGCAACAAACCTGCTGGATGTTGATGTTCAACCTTTACCTGTTGACATTTCATACACCTTGAAATGTATTCAGCCATGTCCTTTTTCATTCTTGGCCAAAAGTACTGCTTTCTAGCTATATCAATTGTCTTCTGATATCCTGGGTGACCAGAATATGGAGCTTGATGGATTTCGTCCATAACAACTCTCCTCAAATATGCTACATCTAGAATATAAACTCAACCTTTAAAAGTGAGAAGTCCATCTTCTTCAAATTTATATCCCTCATACCTTTTCTCAAGACTTTTCTACTGCAATTTGTCTTTTACCTGCTCATACAATTCGTCTCCAGCAACATGATTAACAATCTGCTGCCTCAAATCTGATTGGCAAATGCTAAGAGATGCCACATGCATTGCTTTCATTTTCCTAATGAGTGCATCAGCTACCTTATTTTCCTTCCCTTTTATGTGCTTGATTTCAAAATCAAACTCACATAAAAATTCTAGCCGTCTTGCTTTCCTAGCATTCAGAGTAGGATGATCAAATAGATACTTCAGTCCACAGTGATCTGTTCTGAGCTCAAATGTTCTACTCATCAAGTAATGCCTACACATATTGAGAGCATGTACTATGGCTGCAAGCTCTAGGTCATGAGTGGCATAGTTATTCTCATGTTCCTTAAGCTTTCTCGACTCATAACATATCACGTGGTTGTCTTGCATAAGGACTCCTCCAAGCCCTTGTCCACATGCATCGGTACACACTACAAAGTCTTTCTCTAGATCGACAACCTTCAATACTGGTGCACTAGTGAGAAGATTCTTCAACTGCTGAAAGCTTTCTTCACACCTCGATGTCCATTCGAACTTCATCCCCTTCTTTTGCAAAGAAGTGATGGCATGTGCAACTTTGGAGAATCCCTCAATGAATCTCCTATAGTATCCTGCAAGTCCCATAAAAGATATTACATCTATCACATTTATTGGATTAGGCCAATTCATAATGGCTTCAATATTTTCACGGTCCACAGATATACCCTCTTCTGAGATAATGTGACCCAAATACTGAATTCTATCTCGATGGAAGTCACACTTGCTCAGTTTTGCATACAATTGATGCTCCCTGAGCAATTGCAATGTCAATATCAAATGCTCTTCATGATCTTCCTCGTTCTTAGAATAAATAAGAATGTCATGAAGGAAAAAAGAACAAACTTGTCCAAATACCTACTGAAGACACTATTCATAAGGCACATAAATGTAGCTGGTGCATTTGTGCGACCAAATGGTACCACTACAAACTCACAATGCCCATACCCAATCCTGAAGGCTATCTTATGAATGTCTTCATCCTTGAATCTCACCTGATGGTAACCAGACCTCAAGTCAATCTTGGAAAATACCTTAGCTCCTCTCATTTGATCAAAGAGGTCATCAATCCTAGATGAAGGGTATTTATTCTTCATAGTAACCTTGTTCAACTGTCTGTAATCAATACACAACCTGAGTGTGCCATATTTCTTCTTTACAAACAGAACTGGTGCTCCCCAAGGAGACACACTCAGTCGGATATACTTCCTTTCAAGCAACTCTTGCAATTTCATCTTCAATTCTAGCATCTCTGGTGTACTCATCCTGTAGGGTGCCTTGGACACTGGTGCTTCTCCTGGCACAAGTTAAATTGTGGAATCAATGTCCCACTTTGGAGGAAGACCTGGAATCTCATCAGGAAACACATCCCTGAATTCCTGTAACACTTGATAGTCGTCTAACCTAGGAGTTCTATCTCTCGTTTCATCCAAAATCTGAGCTGCATACAACTGGCAACCCTTCCTACAGAACTTCTTTAACTACGTTGTTGAAACCTACCCTACTGAAATCCCCTTTGGAATGCCTTTCACAATTACTAGGTTCCCTTCTTCATTCATGTACTCAAAAGTCTTATTGTAACAATCAAGCTTCACTCTGTGAGCTTCTAACCAATCCATTCCAATGAGAACATCATAGGAACCAAGCGATACAACATTTAGATCTACACAAGTGACCAATCCATCCATGACCAATGGACATTTTTCTACCCCTTCACTGACCTTTATCTTAGTTCCAGTGGCTAACTAAACTAACCAAGACTTCCTATGCTTTACCTTCTTAAAATCACAAATATACACTACTCTAGGATTAATGTAACTCTAAGTAGAACCAGGGTCAATCAAAATAGAAACAGATTGCTCAACAATCTTACCTGCTACTTCAACCACAGTTGACTGGTGATCTGCCTGGCGGTCCTCCAGTGCTGCATAGATCCTAGGGACTGCCCTTGCTACTTGACCCACTCTTTCTTCTTCTTGAATGTTATAAGCTAGCCTTGCACTCTCATTCTCGAGTGGACAATTCCTGCGCATGTGGGGTTCTCCACATTTTCAACATTGAAGTGGCCCTCTATTTTGTTGTGGATCCTTAGGCTTTTCTCCTGTCACTCCAACTGTCTTACTCGCAGCTTGGGATGGCTGCTTCTGTTGATTCCTAAATTTAGAAGGTTTGAAACCTTTCTTTCTTTAGTCAATATTCTCATTCTTCTTATCCTTCCATGCCTTATGGTAATCCGGCTTACCTTTTCTTTGCTCATAGCAATACTTCGATTCCCTTATTGCTTCATCAAGAGTTCTAGGTTCATAAAACTCAATTCTATCTTTATAAGACTGAGGTAATCCACTCAGAAAACACTGGACCTTCACTTTTTCATCTCTGATGTACCTGACATATCTCAACAGCTCCAAAAACTTATTTGCATACTCTTCCATGGTCTGTTGTCCCAATCTTAGCTCATGGAACTCCTTAATCTTATCATCATAATACCTGTTAGAGAGGTATTTATGCTTGAAATACTTCTTGAATTGTTTCCACTTAAGTCTCCTTTCACTGATCCTCTTCACTTGCTTGAAGTGTTCCAACCAAATGGATGCCCTTCCATTCAGATTGAATATGGCAACTCTTGCCTTCATGTTTCCTGAATAATCATGCACTTGAAAGTACTTCTTTATCCCAAGAAGCCAAGATTCTGCCTATTGTCCAGTCTTTACCTCACCATCAAAGGTAGGAGGTTTATCTTTCTTAAATTCATCACAAGAGCGATCCCTATGGTGTATCTTTCTTTTTCTTCTATCAGAAGAAGAACAGGAATCCCCGTTGGATTCTTCAAAATCAGATGATCCACTAGAAGTTTTTCTCCTTCTCCTAGTACTGCTTTTACTGCCTTCTAGTCTTGCTGTACCTCGTCCAGAGTTTATCTTTCTTTGCAAGTCTGTCAAACTCTACAACATAGCAGCATTCAACTGGTGCTACTCTTCTTGGGCTTTGATCAAGCTTCTCATGGTGGATGCAACATGTGATGGTGTCTCTTGGAATCTCCTTCCATTAGACTCAATGTCATCATTTCTATTAAGGACATTTTCTCCCATGGCATCTTCTCCTCGCTTGTAAGAATCCTGAGCATCATACCCATCATGGGTTCTCATGATTGAACCACCTCTGGCTTATCAACTGCACTACCCTGAATACTTCCCTTGAAGGTGACTATGATTCTGTAAACATGTTAGTAACACAACTGTTAGAAGCATAATATTTATATAAATCAGAATCACTTACCTTCTCCTGGAATAATCATATAATAACAATTTAGCCCAACATAAGATTTTCTTCATCAAAGAACGTCTGTCTCAGGGGGAATACGAGGGTCAAGGGGGCTTGCCCCCTTGTGGCTTCCCTATGCCACTATAGGGCGGGTCGATGGTGGTGCCCTCGTTTTTGTTTTTTTGTTTGTAAATCATTGATTTTCGCGCAATCTGGTGCATAAGATCGCTGCCACTTTCTCATTTTCAGCCCTGAAAATTTACTGAAAAATAGCCAAAATCTGCTAAGAAATCCCACGAAGAACTCAAAATTTCCTTGTACAGGATCGGGTCTCATCCCAACTTTCAATCTGACGTTTCGGCGATCAAAACAACTAGTTTTTCCATTGTTCATCGACAATCGGATCCATTAAGCACTACTGCATTAGCAATCGGGTCTTCTAACCTTCGAAAGGATAGTTCACTAAACATCCGCAACAGTGGGTAGCGATCCCACTGCGAGTTCCGCAGACCGTAACTCATAGGCTGTCGGAAGCTCTGTCCACTAACAATCACCAATGGCTGATGATTCCCAGACTTAGAGAAATTTTCAAAATTTTCCCTCTTAGTCTTCCTTATCACCACTTCCTCGGCTCAATTCTCTTATTTTCATCAGCAAATTAGTTCCATCAGCAGCCACAACGGTGAAACACAATCTTTGATCTTCTCCCGATCGACGACCCAATCTGCTGAGGCATAACCTGATCGGTATCGGCAGTCTCTTTTCATCGAAAGTCTAGTGCTCTCGGCTTTTGAAACAGCGTCACATGAAACCCTTTCTGCTTCCGATGGCCTATGTTTTCTTTACTTAGAAAAAATTGCAAACTTTCTTTACTACATCGGTAGTCGAAGGCCTTACCCGTCGGACGCGTAGTTGTCTAGCCATCCGCAACGGTGGCCGCTCGTTCAACTATTTTCTGTCGACGGACGTTTAACACTTAGAACATTGTTTTTTCATGATTTTCCTTCCACTATCCTTCGTCGAGTATGCTTCCATATAGCTCTCCACTACATCGGAAGTCCTTTCCACTAAGTGTTTCGATGAGCCGACAGTTCAAACACTTAGATGAATTTGTGGAAGTTTTATGTCATCAACTTCTGATCTCTGCTGGCCAAAAAGAAATCCTACTTCTGTCACTGCATCTTCCATGGCCCATTAAGGCCCATGTTGCAACATGAGCTCTGATACCACGCTGTCACGTCCCCGACCCTCTGACCGGTGAAGAGGACGCTACCATGGCGTTAAACATCCGAGCTACCAGCCCCATGAACATGTGAATTCATAAAAATGCTGAAAGATAATGCATTGAAGTAGAACATGCACAGATGCAATCATTTATCATACACAGCAGAAGCAACACACATTCATACAAGCATTCATTCAACATGTTCATCATAATCATTAACAGAAATATGATTGCAAAAGTAAAATGAACAAGAATCACTTATCTTATGAAGAACTCGTTCCACAACCAGCTACGTCGCTGCAATGTTCCACCCAACCATAGGCCAGCGTGCTCCTTAATCTCTCAGCAGCGCTGCCACCCCCGAGCTGGGCATGATTCTCCAAGGAATAAGGGAACAAGCAGGATTACACATAGCCAAGGATACACATAACACAGCCAAGCCATCACAGTTGGGTTTATCAGGCCATCTAGGAGTTAAGAAAGGCTAAATGCTAAGCTGGTGAGCTCATCAAAGAGCTAGGAACACCTACACCAGAACTAGCCTGACTCCTAAGACACCCACACACACCCAACACAAGGAATCTGTCCCTTCTCTGCTACACAGTCCCTCAGGCCCTGCATTCCCTTCCAGTGCTATTCAGGGGTTGTGGAGAAGAAAGGAAGCCCTCTAGCTCTGTCTGTGTGGTTTCTAGCCACCAGGTTTATCAAGCAAACCAATCCCCCATCCCTTCTCCGGACATAATCCAAAGACCAACCATTGCATGCAGGCAATCAATCAGTTGTTATAGCTTAACAGGGAAAATGACTCCTGAGTCGTTCTTGGCCCTATCGTGGCCAAAACGACTCCCAAGTGAATTACAACAATCCCAACTCAACAAAAAATGCAATTACCACATGAGGAAAGACAACAGTCCATTCTGAACAACTAAGCAAGCAGAAAAGAATTACATAGACTACAACACAGTCCCTGAGCGTAAATGGCTCTCCACAGGAAAATCATGGGTGATAGTGACCGAACAGCTCCCATCTTGCTGTGTGAGTAACACCAACATAGAACATAGAGCATGAGAGAATATTTACACCCAATTCCCAATGCGGGTCAAGAACACACCCGATTTCCTCACTGGGGAACAATGTGAATGACAGTGGAGACGACTCCTCACTTCTGGCTGCGTGAGAACAAAACAGGAAAGAAGCCTGTGTGTGGGAACAACTAGACTTCTGTGAGGCACAAAAAAATAATGGAGATAACGTGCAGTAGTCGGAAGTGCGTGAATGTTTTTGCACCGTCGTGGAGAGAGTGTAGTAGTGAGTACGCTGGAGTGATGGTGGTGGTTTTATTTTGCCATTGTGAAGTGAACCGCTGGTGGAGTGTGCGTGTGGGGAAGGACTGACAGTCCTGCCACACTCCACTCTCATACATAACTTCCCCAACTACTAGCAGCAATTCTTAATAGAGGTGGTTGGGTAAGACAAGGTGGTGACACTTGGGTTTTTCCCTCATGGCTCAAGGTTTGACAATTTCCCCACCATTATCCTTGTGAAAATCATGCCCCTCCTCAATTTAGTTGCCGCGATTGTAGCTGGTCAGGTTCATTTTAATTAAATATGCATATGTACATGATGACAAACTTAATATCTATGTTGCATGCCCCGATGCACCATTGGTGACAATTTAAATCCGAAACATAGCATATCCAATCAATGGTGGGGCCTTGGCCTTGAGCTCCACACCATGATCATTTACAATATATACATCATATACATCTAATGCAACAGGGTCAAAACCAGGGTGTTACACATACCATGATTTGTATGCCTTTGATTCTAGGGCAGTGAAGTGTATTGGGGTAATCAAAGATCTGGTGGTGAATTTAACTCAGGTACCTATGAAAAGTGTATTGATGGATATAGTTGTGGCAGATATTTGTGATAAATTTGGTATGCTATTGTCTAGCTCCTAGGTAAAGAAAGTGGGAGGAACTCTGCAAATGGATCTTTCATATGCTACAATTTATGTATTTGGAGGAGATTTCAGAAGACTTTACAGAGAAGTACAGATGGCATATTTGGT
Organism: Pseudotsuga menziesii; assembly: GCA_001517045.1. Taxonomy (NCBI): domain Eukaryota; kingdom Viridiplantae; phylum Streptophyta; class Pinopsida; order Pinales; family Pinaceae; genus Pseudotsuga; species Pseudotsuga menziesii. Next base: position 40,298 of record LPNX010561084.1, read on the forward strand.
AAGTGATAGTAGACACCCTAATAATCATCCAATCTATTCAATTGATGAAAATCTTGGTTCTTGTATATTGCAATTAAATAATGAAATTGAAGGAGCTTTACAAGTACAGAAAGATATTCCATTTCAGGTAAAGAAAGGACAACTAGATGGGTTATGGAAGATGTATTTTGATGGTGCATCAAGTAAGGAGGGGGCAGGAGCAGGATTATTATTGATTTCAGCAGGAGGTGAGGTTATTTCCCTTATGTAAAAATTGGAATTTAAAACAACAAATAATACTACTGAATACGAGGCTTTGATTCTTGGGTTAAGAGAAGCAAAAGACTTGGATATTAAATAACTTGCTATGTTTGGCAACTTCGAATTAGTAATTCAGCAAGTAAAAAGTGTTTACCAGGTAAAGCATTATTTATTGAAATTTTATAGGAATGAGGCTTGGGATTTAATTGAAAATTTCTTTATAGCTTTTAATATAACTTTTGTTCCAAGAGAATACAATGAAACAGCTTATTCCCTACCCTTAGCAGTAGCCTATTTCAAAGTTCCAAAGGTAACTCATTTGAAATACCCAATTGATGTAAGATACAGACCCTCTGTCCCAGATAATATCAAACATTGGAAAGTTTTTAATGATGATCAGGAAATAAAATAATTTATGGAGTTAGTAGGTGAATTCTCAGATGATACAATTGATCATGAACAGGATTTTGAATTGATAGAAAATGAACCTTGCAGAAATAATTCAATAGCTGATCACAAAATTATTGAGTTAAAAGGGAATTTCATTCCTAAGGGACTTGTTCCGCTAGAGAGGTTGCTTTCAAAAGATGATACACTGATGAAACCCACTTTGTAGACTACTGATGAGAATGTTATAGAGTATAACATTGGTTCTGAAAATTAGCCTAAGATGATAAAATTGTCAAAATTGCTGTCAGAAGAGGAAAGGAGAAAATATGTTAGTTTGCTGAAAGAATTTGTGGACATTTTTGCTTGGTCATGCCATGATTTAAAAATGTATGATACTAGCATAATTCAGCACAAAATTCGTCTGAAACCAAATACTAAGCCTTTCAAATAGAATCTTAGAAGGCTTAACCCAACATTGCTGCCAGTAATTGAAAAAAAGGTAAAGAAATTACTAGATGCAAAAATTATTGTACCTCTAAGGTATTCATCATGGGTTACGAATTTAGTGCCTGTACATAAGAAGAATGGATATATACAACTTTTTGTAGATTTCCACAACTTGAATAGATCTTGTTTGAAAGATAACTATTCATTACGAAAAATAGATCATATTTTGCAGAGGGTTGTAGGATCTCACCAAATTCCAATGATTGATGGGTTTTCTGGTTATAACCAGATTGTAGTACAGCCGGAAGATAGAGAAAAAACAACATTTACAACTCCATGGGGGACCTTTATGTATGATAAAATTCCCTTTGGGCTTATGAACGCAAGTGCCACTTTTCAGAGGGCTATGGATATAGCTTTTGTGGGTGCGAATGAAAAATTTGTAGTGATATACCGAGATGATATCACAGTCTTTTCCAAGTCTGATGAAGATCATCTAAAAAATTTGAGACAAATTTTTATTAAATGCAGAAAGTTTGGTTTATCATTAAACCCAAAAAAGTCTCACTTTGCTCTGACAGAAGGTAAATTGTTAGGGCATATTGTTTCTGCTGAAGGAATAAAAATAGATCCAGAGAGAGTAAAGGCCATCTTAAAAATCAGTATTCCTAGAAATAAAAAGGAAATTCAATCTTTCATTGGAAAAATCAAATTTTTAAGATGGTTTATCCCTAATTTTGCAGAAATTATAAAACATATCATTGAGATGCTTAAGAAGGATAGGGAGGTTAAATGGTCAAACTAGGCTAAACAATCATTTGAAGCCATAAAGAAGGCATTAATAGAAGCACTTGTACTGATAGCTCCTGATTATACAAAATATTTTGCAATTTTCTCATTTGCATCAAAAGACACTATAGGTGTTGTATTATTGCAAAAGAATTCAGATAGTTTGGAACAACCAATTTCCTTTTTCAGTAAAACATTAAGAGATTCAGAGCTTAAATATAATATAATGGACAAACAAGCATATGCATTATTTAAAGCTCTTAAATTATTTAGAATATATGTTTTACATTCCAAGATTTTGGCATATGTTCCAAGTTCAGCAGTCAAGGAGATTTTAGCACAGACTGACAGCAAGGGAAAAAGAGGCAGATGGATAGCTAATGTTATGGAATATGACGTGGATATTAAACCAACAAAATTGGTAAAAGGCCAGGGATTAGCTAAGCTTCTAACAGAATCAAATTCTCAAGTTTTAAATCTTCATGTGATGTTAGAACATTCAGAGCAGGATATGGCAATAGAATACAGTAAGCAGCAGGTTTATAGCAGGTATGGTGAGTCTAATTGGTATAAAGATATTGTATATTTCCTTTTATACTTACAATGCCCTCTGGAATTCAATCGAAATGAATGTGGATCATTAAAACTAAAAGCAATGAAGTATGTTTTAATAGATCAGGTTTTGTACTAGAAGGATCCTAACCACTTATACTATGAAATGAGAACCTGACACAGTTCTCGTTTTTCTCTCTCCTAATTTTAGTAGCTATTTTGACCTCTGTTTCAAAAAAGGTTGATACCAGTATCACACATTTTCATTTTGAGGCATTTTTTTGGGCCTTTGAATCATCTTTAATGAAAAATATTTTTATTTCTATTTTCAAGTGTGATTTTTAGAAATTTAACAAAATAACATACATTTACAAGCAAGTTATAATGAAAAAATATACATTTTGCAATTTTTTCTTTAAAATAAGACATTTTTATTAACAAAATTGTAAAAAAATCCAAAAAATAAATACATTTAAAACCATTTTCAATTGATTTTTAGAGATTTTTTTGTATAAAAATGATATTATTTTATATTATTTTTCAAAAAGTGATGATTCAGATAAATTCAAGGAAAACTATACCATATATTTGTAAATAACATATTAGAAACAATATATAGAGAAATTTTATTTCTAAAATAAAGTCTAAAACTCAAAACATTACTAATATATCTTATCACAAAGTTGTCAAATTTAGCATTTTCTTCAAGACATGAAACAAATCAACAATATCATAAAGGCCAAATTATTCATTGAAATTGGATTTTTCTGAGCTTGCCTTTCTTGACGGACATCAATGTCCTCTTCCATTGGGTCTTCTATGTGTGTAAGATGCCCAAAATCCTCCTTTCCAAACACCCCTCCTAAATGGGGTTGAGGCTCTCGTGACATATTCACCACAAGCGTTTCACTAAACCCCCCTTTCTTCAAACCAACTTCTTACAATTCATGTGGAAGAACTTGAATAGCATTAATTCTTTGCTTGATGTAATTGCATTGAAGTGGATCATTATCAATGGATATGCAATTTCTTCTTTCTGTAAGGAGCTCACTATTGTTATACCTAATAACCAAAAACAAAAAAATAGTTAAGTCAAATAGCATAAAGAAGCATATTTAAAAAAAATAATGAAGAACAAAAAAAGCAATAAAACTTGAAATATGCTTTCATATGTAATATCATAAATTTTACATGAACCCAAGAACAAATCTGAGACCGAATGTCCCTCTCTTGAAAATGTATCTATGGGATAATTAATCAATGATTTTGGATTTCGATATATGTTTATAGTCACTCCTAACACCCTAACCCTAACATCAATACTATTTTTTTTTTAATTTAACCCCCCTCCTCCTTTGTCCTTGAGTAACCTAGTAAAGGAAATCCATGCTGGAGGATGAGGGTACCGTAACGGGGGTATATAATGGTACTAAAGATGAAATTCAATGATCACCTTGTTTTTTGTCACCTACTCTCATGCTTTAATGTCATTAATCACTACTCAAGTTTCCTTTGATCTTTAATGCATTTGATCGTTCTAAAAAATGGCGGCATAATGGTCTATTTTTTTCAGTTTTATGTTTGTTTTGGTTTATAGATGAGTGGGCCTTTTGAATTTGACATACATAAATGATTTCAATGAAATGAAATAAGAAAACATACTCCATAGATCTTCACATTGAAAACCATTGAAAACCCTGCACCTTGCAATTCATTAGATGAACTCGCCAATTTTGTAAATGTGCTCAGGAAGTGGCATAGTATAAAATGGGAACTTATTAGCTAAAATACCATGAAAACAACATGAAATCCCATATTCTTACTTGGAGATTCACGATCACACTAATCCAACTTTGATTATAGATGAATAATCACAAATGTGCTAAAAGTCCCTACTACATCAAACATTCAAATAAAAATGGAAGACAAAGTCTTATCAGATGAATAAAAAAATTCTTATTTAAATAGATATTATACTTTGAAATGGTAAAAGATCAAATGAATAAAACCATTTTTATTCACAATGTTATTAGATGAATTAAACATCTCTTATTAAAATCAATATTATACCTTGAAATGATAAAAGATAAATGAATAAAACCATTTTTATTTACAAGGTTATAGTTTGAGATGGTGACAAATAAAAGATAATTTAAATTATATTATATGAAATGTGTGAGAATCAATAGACTAAATTAAAATAATTAAACCTGAATTTTTATGATTATTTGATAAGCAAATTTTATAACCTACTCTATTAAAGGGAAATTGCATTCATTGAATAGAGGCCACCTATTCATCTTTGGAGTTTAATTCATATTAAAGTCTCAAATGTATTCCAACGTTTATGAGGCTACCTATTCATCTTTGGATTTTAGTTCATATTAAATTCTTGAATGTATTTGAATGTTTTTGAGGCTACCTATTCATGTTTGGAATTTAATTCATATTAAAGTCTCAAATGTATTCCAATGTTTATGTCCTTTCATTCAATATTTTCATGGGTTTTCACGTTACCTATTAATAGTGATGTCTTGAATATCAATGGATTTCCAGTGGACCATAAAAACCAGCTTGTTTAAAGTATATAGAATAAGTCGATCCATAAGTTAATTTTAATTAAGTGATATTTAGTAATTTTTTTCATAGCTTATCTAGGTCAACCACAATATGCATGCAATGGTTGTCAAGTGTGAATTCATCATACATTTTCGAAGTCGACCATAATACGATAAAAAAATTGTAATTTTGTCCATAAAAATTTATAAATTCTGTAATTTTCAACTATATAAAAAAAAATTCAGGTCAACAATTGAAAATTACAAAAGTTTTGGTGACCTCTACGATAAACATGGGCATAGTCCAGCCATAAGTATTTGATGGAAAATGTAGTTTTTGCAAATGACGTGAAGAAAGTCAATCCTAGTTGAGAGAGTCTTCATGAATGTACTGATCAAGATATTGGTTGATGAATGGTGTGTAGTAACTATACAATTAGGCGATCCTAACATGGATCACAAGTGCTTTGAGAGGGTGGAAGACACATTGACACTAAAGCTGTTGCACTTCTTGTGGGGGAGGAGGGACGCTGGAAAGGGAAGAGTGAGAAGAGCTCCGCTCCCTTGGGTGCCGAAGGGCCTCCCTTCATCAGCGGCGTGATTCTAAGAATCGCGCCGCCGATGAAGGGAGGCCCTTTGGCGCCCAAGGGAGCGGAGGTCTTCTCCCTCCTCCCTTCGCTGGAAGACATGGAAACACATTGCAATGCCTTCAGTTATTGGTTGATGAATGGTGGATACTAACTATACAGGTAGGTGATCCACAAGTGCTATCAGAGGCCTAAAGACACATTGACGCTAAAATTGTTTCACCGCTTGCAGGGGAGGAGGGATGTCGGTAAGGGAGGAAGGAGTAGAGCTCCGTTCCTTTGCACGAGAAAGGGCCACCCTTCATCAACGATGTGATTCTCAGAATCACACCGCCGATGAAAGGAGGCCCTTTCATGCGCAAGGGAACAGAGCTCTGCTCCTTCCTCCCTTCCCCGGAAGACCTGGACACACATTGCAATGCCTTATGTTATTGGTTGATGAATGGTGGATACTAAATATATAGGTAGGTGATCCACAAGTTCTCTGGGAGGCCAGAAGACACATTGAAGCTAAAAATATTGCAGTGCTTGTGGGGTAGGAGGGACATCCGGAAGGGAGGAGGGAGTGGATCTTCGCTCCCTTTCCTGCTAAAGGGCTGCCCTTCATCGACGGTGCGATTCTGAGAATCGCACCGCTGATGAAGGGAGTCCCTTTAGCACGCAAGGGAGCAGAGCTCCACTTCCTCCTCCCTTCCCCGGAAGACATGGACATACATTGCAATGCCTTCTATTGTTTCTCATGTTTTCTGATTGTAGTTACTCTCATTGAATCAATATACCTAGAATTGGCTCCCTCTCGAGGGCATACTTTTCCACTAGACTGTTCACAATATATATAATAGAAGCAATAATGGAGGACCTTGGCTCCCCCTATAGAGACCATCTTTACAACCTTACGTAAGAATTAAAAAAAAAATCGTAATCAAATACGAATTTATAATGAATACGATCATTTAGTAATTGGAACCAAGAAGGTTTCCATTCCTTTCCTCACAGACTCCTCCCCTTTATCAATGATGAGATTCCTCATTAACGTTGAGCCCTCTTTCTCCCAGTCCCGCTACTTCACCATTTCTCAGATTTGTAATGAGGCAGTTAGATAGTGACTAGCAGGACTAGTTTTAGTTGGGTTTTCCTTTTCCAAGAGAAAATTTTTTGTTTTCCAATTTGCCGTTATTACATTTGTTAATTTTTTGTGTTCTTCATAGTTCATACTATAATTTCTACAATAATATTATTTTCTCTTTGCAGTAATAATATGCACTTATATCCTTCACGGTTTAATAGTTCTTGAATGGGTAATGAGCAGAATCTGTAATACTTTTGGATTTTAAAGTGGTTTATGCAATCTCTATCTCGGTCTTTTAATATGAGCATACTTACATTCAGTAATGCCATCATTTTTGGTCTCTTCTCACGATCATGCATTAAATCAAACCATGAAATGGAAACATGGTTCAACGCAGCAGTATCTAGCAGCACCATTTCATGTTCAACGCACAACATCCAACACAATTACCAACTTTATTTTGCATTACCAGCGCCAATAATCTATGCCTCTCACATGAAATCAAACTGTTCTTCCGGAATGAACTTTGCTAAGCCATCAATATACACTATACACTTTAATCAAGATTCAGCAGAACACCCAGTTCACAAATTTAGTTTTTCTCGTATTTTGTGTACAGACTTCCAATATGTTGCTATCACTCACTGAAGAGAACTTTGGATTCACAATATTTTCTCAGCCAGAGTCGCTCTCCGAGTAACGATGGACTGTGCTCGTTCAACAACATTCAATGAATTATTAAATCGAAAACAATATGTATCTATGATGACGTTGAATATCATAATGTGAAATCAAATTTTGATTGGAGGGTTAACTCATTTTTTGTTTTTTTAAAGTATTGATGATGTTGAATCTCATAATGTAAAATAAAAATTTAATTGATCTTATAGTATGCGAATATAAAAGAATAGGCTTGTTTTAAAATTTTGGAAAACAATATAAAATACTTGAAAACAAAGGTAGGTGGACAGTTAACTCAATTTTTATTTATTTATTTATGATTACCCTAATTATCATAAAGTGAAATCAAATTTCAGATCTGATTGATCTTATAGTAAAATAATATAAAATAATAGGTTGTTTTATAAAAAAAATATTTGTATGTTAAAGTGGAAATATTTTTAATTTACCATAGTTTTGAGAAATTAAAAAGTTAGAAAGGTTAATCTTGTAATAAATATTTTGAAACTTAGACATGATGTAGGTGTATGTAAGGTATCTTAAGAGGATTTCCATTCTCAACGCTCATAGTGTTATAAAGATAGAAAATCCTATCAATCCATGGAGTTTTAGGAGTTATCCATTACCTAGTCATGAGAGTTTTGTTTTGATCTTGGCAATATTTGAACTAGTTAAAACTAAAAAGTAACTTTGATCTTCTAAATTAGGGTTAATGACCTCCTTATAATATCTCACTTTTATTTTAGCCTCTAAATCCTTCTTATACCACACTATTTCTTTAAAATTAAATATAATAATATTTTTGAAGTTATCCATAATTTGCAAAATCATAATTTCATCAATACCCAAATCATAATAACAATAGAATATTAAAAACAAGTATACTCATTTACTAAACATTTCTTTATTTAATTTGTTTCTACATACTTTGTTTTACTTATTCACTTTTACTTTGATATTCATTTTATATTAATTCTAATGTATTATTAGATTTCTTAAAATGCCTCACAACACTTGGCTTCGTCAAACAAGTTTTCATTAATGACTTTGTTTTAATTCTTCTTATATCCATGTCTCAATCTACATGGTGCAAATCTAATAAATATAAACTTTATTAACAAAGTAATCATATATATGGCTCATAATATACACATACTCAAAGAATTTACTTTGATGAGTAAGAATGATGTCTAAACCATATTGTTGGGAGTTTAGGGGTTGAGAGGGTGTTTTAATTTATTTTTTTAAATGTAATATTGTGGGGTTAAGGAGGTTAGCTCGGGGTTAGATATTTTTTTAAATTTTTGTTTAATGTAATGTTGTTACGGATTTAGGGGTTTAGTTAGGGGTGTTTTAATTTTTTTTATTGTAATGTTGTTGCGGGGTTTAGGGGTTGGGGAGGGAGGATTTTTTTATTTTTTTTTAATGTTATGTTGGTGGATTAGGGGTTGAATTTTTTTTATTGTAATATTAGGGGGTTTAGGGGGGCAGGTGGCATTTAAGTAGGTTTAAAAAAAATATTAAAAAAAAAATCAAAACTAAAAATCATGGGATAGAGGTCAATCCTTTCTTCAATTAATACTCCATGATTTTTTTTTTAAATTACATTTAAAAAAAATCACAGAAAGAGAAAAAGAAAGGGTCAAAAAATAAATTGTCACCGCATTGACATCTTGAAATTAGAGGAAATTGATATACTTTCTTATGATTTCAATTTTACAAATAAAGACACTCTTCTCTCCAAGACTATAAAGATTATCAAGAGGTTGTTTCCAAAAGAAGAAGTTGCAAGATAGGACTCTACTAACCCAAGATGTAGATCCATAAGGAATATGTCATCTAAAATGATGGGCATAGATGTAGACTCAGATGATGCACCCACTGATAATGGAGAAGAATATGGGTCATCTACATCTTCATCTAGCCCTTTATGTGCATAAAATGTAGATTCTGATGGGGTGTCAGAATCCATGGATGAATTTGAATAATTCAAAATAAACATTTTAGATTTTTTTTATTAGTAATATGTTTGTAATTAAAACTCTAAAATGAGTTTTTGATTATTTATATGAATCATTTGTTGTTGTATGGTCTAATATATGATTTCATTATGAGTCGCATCATAATTTCTTTGGTTTTATATTGTTGTAGTGATGAAATTATTTATGAAATATTAGTATTTTGTTTAATATGCAAGTTTCCAAAAAGTTGTAATTTATCTCTTTAAGAAAAAATGTTTTTCCAATTTAGGGGTTGATTTTAAATTTTTTGTAAACAACATATGGGATGTTTAGGCCATGGCTCTATTTTTTACCGGGGAAAAAACAACGTGTATACTGGTATCAACACTTTTCTATTTGGGGGGTGTTTTTGGTGTTTTTATGCAAAAATCATCATTTTTATTGCTAGAGTTCTCGTTCTTTGTATAAATTTCTCATTTCATAGTATAAGTGGTTTCCTGGAGGAATATTGTTCAAGTGTTTGGAGAAATCGGAGGTTGGTGCTGTTATTTCAGAATTTCACAGTGGAGTATGTGGAGGGCACAAGTATTGGAAGGCATTTGCTTTTAAAACCCTAAGAGAAAGATATTATTGGCCTACCCTTTTCTCAGATGTGTATCATCAGGTCAGATCATGTATGGAGTGTAAAAAGTTTGCAGGTAAGCATAAACTTCAGTCCTTACCCTTGAATCCTATTACAGTAAATTGTCCATTTCAGCAGTGGGGTTTAGACTTCATTGGTGAAATTCATCCTCCTTCTAGTGGACAGCATAAATGGATTCTAACTACTAATGATTTTTTCACTAAATGGGTGGAGGCAATTCCTACAAAGAGAGCAACTGAACAAGTCATAATTAATTTCCTCTAGGAAATCATTCTTAGTAGGTTTGGATGCCTAGGAAATTAGTCACTGATAATGCTCCTACTTTTAAATCAAGAAAGATTGTGAAATTTTGTGAAGAAAATAATATTAACTTGAAACAGTCTACACCATACTACCCATAGGGCAATGGATTAGCAGAATCCAGTAATAAAAACATTGTAAACAATATCAAGAAAATGTTATTTGAGAATAAAAGGAGTTGGGATACCAAATTAAAATTTGCTCTTTGGGCCGATAGAGTAACTATTAAGAAGTCAATTGGGACATCCCCTTTCCAATATGTATATGGAGTTGATATTGTTTTCCCTAGTCAATTAGTGGCTCCAGTCATTAAATTTATGCGGGAAATAAAAGAAGAACCTAATGATATAAGAAGAAGAATGTTTGAGATAATTCAATTGCAGTAGGAGAGAGAAGCTATCGAAAATATAGCTGAGAGGCATAAAAGAAGAATGAAGGAAATATTTGATAAGAAAGTTAAAAAAGATATGTTTGCAGTGGGTGACCTTGTTCTCAGGTGGGATGCACGAAAGGAGGAAAAAGGTAAGCATGGGAAGTTCGATAATTTATGGATATGGCCTTTCTCAGTAATCAAGATCCTAGGTAACAACACTTTTGTTTTGCAAAATTTGAATGGCGAGGAGATTGCAGGTCCAATAAATGGACGTTTTTTAAAGCATTTTTATACATATTGAGGGATAAAGGGTCATTGTACGTATTCACTATATATATCATTTGCTTTGAATAAGACTCCATACCAATAAGACAGAAATGACTTTAGCAGATTTCTGAACGCACAAGTCAACATGTTCTCAAAGTTTCACAAGGAAAACTTTGTCCTTCGATGGAGCCAAATGTTATCTCTAAGGTTGTTTAATTTTTTTATCCTAGGGTTTTATAGGTTTTTTATTATGATGATTTTTTGTCTTTAACTTTTACCTTGTTTTACACCTTTTTTTAATGCCATTATTTTTATATTTTTCTTATTATATCTTTTGAAGCCTCAAGTAATCACTTATTTAAAACTATGAACCTATATTAAGTGCAAGAGGTTTTACATTATGAATTGGATTCTCAAACAGGCAGTGTTTTTCAAACTTGTAGCATTTCTCAAACTGCCAGCATTTTTAGAGGATTTCATTAATGATTTTATTCATCAGTACCATTTGGTATAAAAAATATGACAATGAAACTATGGTATATGTAAACATATTTATGTGGATAGGCTCGGTACTTTGCATAATTATTTCGTAAAAGCAGTCCAATTTAAGTAATCATGTTTTACATCATGCCACTCATTGGCTTGCACAAGTGTTTTGAATATGAAATCGAGGCATTTTATGTAATGACTGCTGGTACCAACGATGGCAGTATTGACAAATTCATAATAATATTTTATTTTCCCTAAAATCTATCATGCTCAAATTCTATTTCTAACTTGGTGAAGATCATTAGAGACTGTTTCTATGCTATGGGCATTTATGGTTCTAGATCCCGAAATCTGGAAATAATATGTATAGTATATCTGAAAATAGCAGGGATTTGATTTGTTCCTGTATTTTTGTTCTTGAAGGCAAATTTTACATAGTATAGTCTTCTGCAGTTCGATGTAAACTGTTGCAGGGAAACAAAAAAAACATAAATTATTCTTGGAAGTGTATATTGTGAAAGGGTTGCAAAAATGTCGAGGATAACAGAGGAAGAGGATTTAGAAATCGTGGTGAGAAGAAAACCAGGAGGCCTGATTTGCAGATTGGAACCCAATAACACAAAATGGATACTGAAGTTTCCAAGGTCAGCCCAATTGATGAAGAATGCTGGATGGTTTTCTTTTTGTGAAAAATTGTAGGGTTATCATTCACAGTTAACTATGGATTTTATAAAAAATTATAAGGATGAAATGGTTCAACTTAAGAGTTTAACAGTCAGGGTAAATGAAGATTCTATTGCTGAAGCAATAGATGTTTCGGTGCAAGGAGAAATATGGTTTAAGCAACAGGACTTTCAAGGAGATTACAGTGAGTTCTTAATGCCAGGTTTTCAAAAATTAGACTGGAAGAATGGTATCCATGTGAGCAAGATAAAATGTAACTCGAAAATTCCCTTAGAAATGTTGCAAAATTATATGATATGTGATGGTCAATATGACAGGGTTCTCAAATGCCATTTACGGTTGTTGATGCACCTTAATGGAATATTGAAGCTCAATCTCCCATTCTACCTATTGAAGAGCCTGCAAAATATGATTGCATGGATTCAGGGCCGTCCAGAGCATAATGCTCATTTAGTATACCATTAGGGTTTAATAAAAATGTTGATTGTTTCACAACTGCACAGGGAAGGACGAACTTGGGAAAATCTGCTGTTAGATCTAGGGCTTGAAGAAAAGATTAATGAGAAAGAATAAAGGGTAATGGAATATTTGGACCAGCAAACAAAAAATCACAAAAAACAACTTGAAGCTGTTGTAGCAGAAGGGAACGGTTTTATAGAAAAACCAGTTTAGAAAAGTTTATGTCCTAAAGCCTCATTCGCAGATGAAGACCCTAAAAAGTTAAGTGTTATGTTAAAGAATATAGCTTCAAAGAATGAAGCTCATGATCAGCTATTGAAGTCAAAGAGGATGGATGTGAAGCCTAGGACTAGGTTAAGAAAGAAGTTGCAGGTAGAGATGAAATCAATACATGAATACTATGAGGAAATCGTGATGATAGATGATGCTTTCAGCGAAGAGACTATACACACATCCAAAGGTCAATATTCTTTAGATAATGAGAAGTTCATTGATGTTTAGGGAGTTCCAGGATTTATAATACAGATCTTTTACACAAACAAACAAGTTGATTCAGAGGATTGCTCAGCATCAAGGATTCCTCGGGAAGATGAGGTCCATATGAAAGAAGAAGACATTGAAATAAGTCCAAAATTAAATCAAGTCAAGAAATATTTGTAGACATACAAGGATCAAACTAGGTTTTTACAGAACATTAATGAAAAGTTAATGACAACAAATAAAAGACTTCGAGAAGATCTAGAAGATAAGGAGGTAGATTATCAGAAATTGTTGTCAATATCTAAAGACATTCTAAAGGAAAAAAGAACCATCCAGAAGCAGCTTGAACACATGAAGGCTCCGAGTAAGGAGGAGAATAAAGATGTTGAGTTTTCCAAATTGCAAAAGCGGTCCCAGGTTTTAAGTGATTTAACTATCTTGGCAGAGGCTTCTAAAAGTCTTTACATTTAGAATTATAGTTTTCTTTTGAAAACAATTTTGTTTTTGACAGATGTCTCTTTTATTTCACACTTGTATTAAAAAACTTCTTAAAGGAGATTGACCTTTCTATTTTTGAAAGAGCTCGATCCATAGAAGTAGGATCTGATAACTATTTGAGAAACTCAGATATTTTGTATATAAGGATAGTCACTAGATTGAAAAAGTGTGGCAATTGGAGTTATTGAAATCCAGTTTTGATGATATTCTGTATGACATGAAATGCGTTGCATCCTCAATACAGGTTCTGCTTTGATATGATTATGATTATGAGTTGGTTTTGTATCTTATGAATTGTATTTCTTCTGATTTATCCTGTATATGATCAATTGAATCCCATTACATGATTCTTATGGTGAAATACAGTTATCTTTTAAACCTTTAATGACATAGTCAATCTCATTTCATAAACTCATGCTCGTAGTTACTTTGATATTGAATTTTGTATTATGTTTTATGTTGTACATATATTTAAATGAATATGTGATTTTCCTATATCTTTAATTGCATACCAGCCCAGTTTTTATCTTCATTTCATTGAATTATATTTTTTTTGAAAAATATTTCTTTAAGCTTGAACCCCTGTAGTCTAGGTTCAACTTTAGGGATAACATATTTTGTCACCATTACCAGGGAACGGAGAAACGAAAGGACATTTTCCCTAAGTATTCGACATTCTTATGAAACTAATTTTGCAGGGTGAAAACAATCAGTCAAACCTGTTATAGACTACATCATTCACCTATAGAAATTTAGAGAGGCTTCAAAAAAGATAGGAACTCGAGGAAATCCCTCAGCCCCTCTAAATCTAGGAGTCTCATATCTTGAGAAGTTATTAAAGGAGGATAGGAGAAATTTAATTTCCACTTCCTCAGAAAAATTCAAACATCCTGTAGCCTTGGAGATCCCTGAATCTTCATCTATCCTAGTTCCTTCTTTTCACCCACATTCAGAAAAAGCAAGAGAAGAGTTAGACATGTTATTTACTCCTTCTCAAATTGACAATTTCCATGTCTTTACAAATCCTTTGCTGTCTGAGAAGGTTAAACTTGAAGCATTGCAAACAGGAGATTCTTCTTTGTTTTCAACCCATATTCCTTTTGTTAAGACCATCCTAGTGAATCAGTCAAATCCTGGTAATTTGTCTCCCTCATCACCACATTAAATCACCCTTCAGTCTAATATAAGTTCAAACATTTCCAATCCTAGAATGGCTCAACCTCAAAATCGAATGGCTACTATGGTAGCAGCAAGATATGCCCCACTAGTTTTACCCTATCCTCTCAATGCTCTTCCAGTAGGAGATTATCAAAATTATCTTCCAAGATTTTATGGCCAAGGAGATGCTACTACAGAAGAACACTGGAATACATTTTTTATTTATGTAGACAATCACAATTTTGAACATGAGGATGTTTGGATGAGGGTTTTTGTTCAAATTTTAGATGGTGAGGTCAGAAAGTGGTTTATCGAATTACCACCAAACTCTATATATGGTATAGATGCTTTAGGAGAATAATTTATGAGACAATGGGGGGACACTAAATATTATTTACCTTACATGATAGAGTTTGGATTGTTAAAGAGAAAAAAAGGATGAAGCTGTGGGAGCTTTTCCAAAAGATTCAATAAAATGTATAGTAGGATTCCAGCTGAAATAAAACCCACCGAGACATCAACAAAGTTAACTTATGCAAACTCATTTGATCATGAGTTTTCTTTGCTATTGAGATAAAGAAAATCTGTGTGACTTCAAAATATGCAAAATGTAACATTAGAAGTAGAGTCAAATATTTTAGCATCAAATAAACTCAAAGAGGAAACAGAACATCAAATTGTAGACAAAAAGGATAAAAAAGAAATATTTACATCCATCCATACAACAAGATCTTCAGACAGTAAAATGGATGAAATGAATAAAATTATTAAAAATTTGTCTGCTAAGATTGATAGGTTGGAAATGGGAAATAGAAATCAGAACAAACCTATACCCAAAGGTGAAAGAAATCAAAATCAGTTTAGAAGACCTTTTGCTCCTAGGTTTTTTCCAAGAGAAAGACGAAGTAATGATATTCAAAGAGACAGGCGAGAAAATGAAGAACAAAGGATTCAACCTCCTTTTCAAAATAATAATGTCAGAGATGATGAATCATATGAGGTAGATGAGGGGGAGTTAGATGATTTGGAAGAACAGGAACATCATATTAGTCAGTTTGATGATGATGCTTCTTCTCATTTTCTGAGTAGAGCTGATTATCGTTATGCTACAGAACCAAATCATTATGAAGAGAATGATTATCAGATGTCTATGCCTAAAGTTTGTCAAGAAATACCACAAAAATCATATGGTCTTAGATCAGGGGTAAAACATGCATCACAAGCTAAAAAGATGGTGAAAGCTCCTCCTATTAAACAAAATATCTCTTCAAATCATAAAAAAATTGTAAAGGAGAAAAAAGATGAAGAAGTAAGTCTTGAGAAAGTAAATAAAGCTGTAAGTGGTTTTAGTTTGGAACATGAGCTTAATAAAGAAAAAATCCCTGTTCCTTTAACAGAGTTGATTAAGAATAAAGTTTACAGGGAAGAAGATTTTAATACTTTCAAAAATGTAGTGAATCCTATTCCTATGATCTATCCCATCTAATGAGATTAATTTGAAAGATGAAAAACCTACTATTACTGTGGGGTCAAAAACTTTTGATCATCCTGATGATAATTCAGAATATCCTCCTCCATTTTATGTAACATTTCCATTACATGATCAACTGTGGCATAATTGTGTGCTAGATTCAGGTGCTTCACATAACCTCATGCCAAAAGTAGTCATGGAAGCTTTAGGAGTGAGTGCTACTAAGCCATACCATGATTTGTATGCCTTTTATTCTAGGGCAGTGAAGTGTATTGGGGTAATCAAAGATCTGGTGGTGATTTTAACTCAGGTACCTATGAAAAGTGTATTGATGGATATAGTTGTAGCATATATTTCTCCTAAATTTTGTATGGTATTGTCTAGATCCCGGGCAAAGAAAGTGGGAGGAACTCTGCAAATGGATCTTTCAGATGCTACAATTCTATTATTTGGAGGAGAATTCAGAATACTTTACAAAGAAGTACAGATGGCATATTTGGTAAGTGATAGTAGACACCCTAATAATCATCCGATCTATTCAATTGATGAAAATATTGGTTCTTGTATGCTGCAATTAAATGATGAAATTGAAGGAGTTTTACAAGTAGAAAAATATATTCCAGTTCAAGTAAAGAAAGAAGAACCAGATGGGTTATGGCAGATGTATTTTGATGGTGAATCAAGGAAGGAGGGGAAACGAGCAGGAGTATTATTGATTTCAGCTGGAGGTGAGGTTATTTCACTTATGTAAAAATTGGAATTTAAAACAACAAATAATACTGCTAAATACGAGGCTTTGATTCTTGGGTTAAGAGCAACAAAAGACTTGGGTATTAAAGAACTTGTTGTGTCTAGCGACTCCAAATTAGTAATTCAGCAAGTAAAAAGTGTTTTCTAGGTAAAGCGGTATTTATTCAAATTTTATAGGAATGAGGCTTGGGATTTAATTGAAAATTTATTTATAGCTTTCAATATAACTTTTGTTCCAATAGAATACAATGAAACAACCGATTCCCTAGCCTTAACAGCAACCTATTTCAAAGTTCCAAAGGTAACTCATTTGAAATACCCAATTGATGTAAGATACAGACCCTCTGTCCTAGATAATATCAAACATTGGAAAGTTTTTAATGATGATCAGGAAATAAAAGAATTTATGGAGTTAGTAGGTGAATTCTCAGATGATGCAATTGATCATGAATAGGATTTTGAATGGATAGAAAATGAACCTTGCAGAACTAATTCAATAGCTGATCACAAAATTGTTGAGTTAAAAGGGAATTTCATTCCTAAGGGACTTGTCCCGCTAGAGAGGTTGTTTTCAAAAGATGATACACTGATGAAACCCACTTTGCAGACTACTAATGAGAATATTATAGAGTATAACATTGGTTCTGAAAATCAGCCTAAGATGATAAAATTGTCAAAATTGTTGTCAGAAGAGGAAAGGAGAAAATATGTTATTTTGCTGAAAGAATTGTGGACATTTTTTCTTGGTCATATTATGATTTAAAAACGTATGATACTAGCATAATTCAGCACAAAATTCCTCTAAAACCAAATACTAAGCCTTTCAAACAGAAGCTTAAAAGGCTTAACCCAACATTGCTACCAGTAATTGAAAAAGAGGTAAAGAAATTACTAGATGCATAAATTATTGTACCTCTAAGGTATTCATCATGGGTTGCAAATTTAGTGCATGTACGTAAGAAGAATGGATAGATAAGACTTTGTGTAGATTTCCGTAACTTGAATACATCTTGTTTGAAAGATAACTATTCATTACCAAAAATAGATCAGATTTTGCAGAGGGTTGTAGGATCTCACGAAATTCCAATGATTGATGGGTTTTTTGGCTATAACCAGATTCCAATACAGCCAGAAGATAGAGAAAAAACAACATTTACAACTCCATGGGGGACCTTTATGTATGATAAAATTCCCTTTGGGCTTATGAACGTAGCTGCCACTTTTCAGAGGGATATGGATATAGCTTTTGTGGGTGAGAATGAAAAATTTGTAGTGGTATACCAAGATGATATCAGAGTCTTTTCCAATTTTGATGAAGATCATGTAAAAAATTTGAGACAAATTTATATTAAATGTAGAAAGTTTGGTTTATCATTAAGCCCAAAGAAGTCTCACTTCGCTCTGATAGAAGGTAAATTGTTAGGGCATATTGTTTCTACTGAAGGAATAAAAATACATCCAGAGAGTGTAAAGGACATCTTAAAAATCAGTATTCCTAGAAATAAAAAGGAAATTCAATCTTTCATTGCAAAAATCAAATTTTTAAGATGGTTTATCCCTAATTTTGCATAAATTATCAAACATATCACTGATATTCTTAAGAAGGATAGGGAGGTTAAATGGTCAAACCAGGATAAACAATCATTTAAATCCATAAAGAAGGCATTAATAGAAGCACACGTACTGATAGCTCCTGATTATACAAAAGATTTTGCAATTTTCTCATTTGCATCAGAAGACACTATAGCTGTTATATTATTGCAAAAGAATTCAGACGGTTTGGAAAAACCAATTTCCTTTTTTAGTAAAACATTAAGAGACTCAGATCTTAAATATAATATAATGGAAAAACAAGCATATGCATTAGTTAAAGCTCTTAAATTCTTCATAATATATGTTTTACTTTCCAATATTTTGGCATATGTTCCAAGTTTAGCAGTCAAAGATATTTTAGCACATCCTGACAGCGAGGGAAAAAGAGGCAGATGGATAGCTAATGCTATGGAATATGACGTGGATATTAAACCAACAAAATTGGTAAAAGGCTAGGGATTAGCTAAGCTTCTAATAGAATCATGTTGTCAGGTTTTAAATCTTCATGTGATGGCATAACATTCAGAGCAGTATATGGCAACAAAATACAGTAAGCGGCAGGTTTATAGCAGGTATGGTGAGTCTTATTGGTATAAAGATATTGTATATTTCCTGTTATACTTACAATGTGCTATGGAATTGAATAGAAATGAATGCAGATCATTAAAACTAAAAGCAATGAAGTATGTTTTAATAGATCAGTTTTTGTACTAGAAGGATCCTGGAGGAATATTGTTGAAGTGTTTGGAGAAATCAGAGGTTGATGCTATTATTTCATAATTGCACAATGGAGTATGTGGAGGGCACAAGTATTGGAAGGAAACTGCTTTTAAAATCCTAAGAGCAGGATATTATTGGCCTACCTTTTTCTCATATGTGTATCATCATGTCAGATCATGTATGGAGTGTAAAAAGTTTGCAGGTAAGCATAAACCTCAGTCCTTACCCTTGAAGCCTATTACAGTAAATTGTCCATTTCAGCAGTGGGGTTTAGACTTCATTTGTGAAATTCATCCTCCTTCTAGTGGATAGCATAAATGGATTCTAACTACTATTGATTTTCTCACTAAATGGGTGGAGGCAGTTCCTACAAGGAGAGCAACAGAACAAGTCATAATTAATTTCATCCAGGAAAACATTCTTAGTAGGTTTGGATGCCCTAGGAAATTAGTCACTGATAATGCTCCTGCTTTTAAATCAAGAAAGATGGTGAAATTTTGTGAAGAAAATAATATTAACTTGAAACAGTCCACACCATACTACCCACAGGGTAATGGATTAGCAAAATCCAGTAATAAAAACATTGTAAACAGTATCAAGAAAATGTTATTTGAGAATAAAAGGAGTTAGGATACCAACTTAAAATTTGCTATTTGGGCCGATAGAGTAACTATTAAGAAGTCAATTGGGACATCCCCTTTCCAATTGGTATAAGGATTTGATGTTGTTTTCCCTATTCAATTAATGGCTCCAGTCATTAAATTTATGCAGGAAATAAAAGAAGAACCCGATGATATAAGAAGAAAAATGTTTCAGATAATTCAATTGCAGCAAAAGAGAGAAGCTATCGAAAATGCAGCTGATAGGCATAAAAGAAGAAAGAAGGAAAGATTTGATAAGAAAGTTAAAAAAGATTTGTTTGTAGTGGGTGACCTTGTTCTCAGGTAGGATGCATGAAAGGAAGAAAAAGGTAAGCAAGGGAAGTTTGATAATTTATGGATAGGGCCTTTTTGAGTAATCAAGATCCTAGGAAACAACACTTTTGTTTTGCAAAATTTGAATGGTGAGGAGATTGCAGGTCCAGTAGATGGATGTTTTTTAAAGAATTTTTATACATATTGAGGGATAAAGGGTCATCGTACATATTCACGTTATATATCATTTTATTTGAACAAGAATCCATCCCAATAAGACAAAAATGACTTTAGCAGATTTCTGAAGGAACAGGTCAACATGTTCTCAAAGTTTCATAGGGAAAATTTTGTCCCCAGATGGAGCCAGATGTTATCTCTAAGGTTGTTTAATTTTTTTATCCTAGGGTTTTATAGGTTTTTTATTATGATGCGTTTTTGTCTTTAACTTTTACCTTGTTTTATGCCTTTTTTTGAATGCCATTATTTTTATATTTTTTCTTATTATATCTTTTGAAGCCTCAAATCATCACTTATTTAAAGCTATGAAGCTATATTAAGTGCAATAGGTTTTATATTATGAATTGGATTCTCAATCTGGCACCATTTCCCAAACTGGCACCATTTTTAGAGAATTTCATTAATGATTTTATTCATCAGTACCATTTGGTATAAAAAATATGACAATGAAACTATGGTATATGTAAACATATTTATGTGGACATGCTCAGTACTTTGTATAATTATTTATTAAAAGCAGTCCAGTTTAAGTAATCATGTTTTACATCGTGTCACTCATTGCCTTGCACAAGTGTTTTGAATATGAAATCAAGGCACTTTATGTAATGAGTGCTGGTACCTACGATGGTAGCATTGGCAGATTCATAATAATCTTTTATTTTCCCTAAAATCTGTCATGCTCAAATTCTCTTTCGAACTTGGTGAAGATCATTAGAGACTATTTCTATGCTATGGACATTTATGGTTCTAGATCACAAAATATGGAAATAATATGTACGGTAGATCTGAAAATAGCAGGGATTTGATTTGTTCCTGTATTTTCGTTCTTGAAGAAGGCAAATTTTACATACGTCTTCTGTAGTTCAATGTAAACTATTGGAGGGAAACAAAAACAACATAAATTCTTCTTGGAAGTGTATATTGTGAAGGGGTTGCATAAATGTCGAAGATAACAGAGGAAGAGGATTAAGAAATCGTGGTGAGAAGAAAACCAAGAGGCCTGATTTGCAGATTGGAACCCAATAACACAAAATTGATACTGAAGTTTCCAAGGTCAGCCCAATTGATGAAGAATGTTGGATGGTTTTCTTTCTGTGAAAAATTGCAGGGTTATCATTCACAGGTAACTATGGATTTTATCAAAAAGTATAAAGATGAAATTGTTCATCTTAAGAATTTAACAGTCAGGGTAAATGAAGAGTCTATTGCTGAAGCGATAGATGTTCTTGTGCAAGGAGAAATATGGTTCAAGAAACAGGACTTTCAAGGAGATTACAATGAGTTCTTAATGCCAGGTTTTGAAAAATTATACTGGAAGAATGGTATCCATGTCAGCAAGATAAAACCTAACTGGAAAATTCCCTTAGAAATGGTGCAAAATTATATTACATGCGATGGTCGATATGAGAGGGTTCTCAAATGCCATTTACGGTTGTTGATGCACCTTAATGGAAGCTTGAATCTCAATCTCCCATTCTACCTAGTGAAGGGCCTGCAAAAGATGATTACATGGGTTCAGGGCCATCCAGAGCATACTGCTCGTTCAGTATACCATCAGGCTTTAATAAAACTGTTGACTATTTCATAATTGCACAGGGAAGGACGAACTTGGGAAAATTTGCTGTCAGAGCTAGGGTTTGAAGAAAAGACTAAAGAGAAAGTAAAAAGGGTAATGGAATATTTGGACCAGCAAACAACAAATCACAAAAAACAAATTGAAGCTGTTGTAGCAGAAGGGAAGGGTTTTATAGAAAAACCAGTTCATAAAAATTTATGTCCTGAAGCCTCATTCACAAATGAAAACCATGAAAATTTAAGTGTTATGTTAAAGAATATAGCTTCAAAGAATGAAGCTCATGATCAGTTGTTGAATTCAAAGAGCATGGATGTGAATCCTATGACTAGGTTAAGAAATAAGTTGCAGGCAGAGATGAAATCAACACATGAAGACTGTGAGGAAATCGTGATGATAGATGATGATTTCAGTGAAGAGACTGTACACGCATCTAGAGGTCAGTATTGTTTAGATAATGAGAATTTCATTGATGTTCAGGGAGTTGCAGGGTTTATACCAGAGATATTTTGCACAAACAAACAAGTTGATTCAGAGGATTGCTCAGCATCAAGGATTCCATAGGAAGATGAGGTCCATATGAAAGAAGAAGACATTGAAATAACTCCAGAATTAAATCAAGTCAAGAAATCTTTGCAGACATACAAGGAGAAAACTAGGTTTTTACAAAACATTAATGAAAAGTTAATGACAGCAAATAAAACGATTCGAGAGGATCTGGAGGATAAGGAGGCAGACTATTAGAAATTGCTGTCAATATCTAAATACATTTTAAAGGAAAAAAGTACCATCCAGAAGCAGCTCGAACACATGAAGGCTCAGAGTAAGGAGGAGAATAAAGATGCTGATTTTTCCAGATTGCAAAAGAGGTCCCAGGTTTTAAGTGAGTTAACTATCTTGGCAATGGCTTTTAAAAGTATTTAGATTTAGAGTTACAATTTTCTTTTGAAAGAAATTTTGTTTTCGACAGATGTCTCTTTTATTTCACACTTGTATTAAAAAACTGGTTAAAGGAGATCGACCTATCTATTTTTGAAAGAGCTCGATCCATAGAAGTAGGATATGATAACTATCTTAGAAAATCAGATATTTTGTATATAAGGATAGTCACTAGATTGAAAAAGTGTGGCAATTGGAGTTATGGAAATCTAGTTTTGATGACATTCTATATGACATGAAATGCTCTGCATCTTCAATACAGGTTTTTCTTTGTATCTTATGAATTGTATTTCTTGTTATTTATCCTGTATATGGTCAATTGAATCCCATTACATGATTCTTATGGTGAAATACAATTATCTTTTAAACCTTTAATGACAGAATCAGTCTCATTTCATAAACTCATGCTCGTAGTTACTTTGATATTGAATTTTGTATTATGTTTTATGTTGTACAGATCTTTAAATGATTATGTGATTTTCCTATATCTTTAATTACATACCAGCCTAGATTTTATCTTGATTTCATTGAATTATATTTTTTTTGAAAAAGATTTCTTTAAGCTTGAACCCCTATAGTCTAGGTTCAACTTTAGGGATAACACATCCCATACAAATGGGTTATCCTGCTTCAACATGCACATGAAACCTTTAGTGATATTGGCATAATTTATGATAAAACATTTAAGGAAGTTGGATTTCCCTTGCAGACTTTGAAGCTTCCTGATGGAACAAGGAGGAGGCAGATTTACTATGGCCTCAAATTTTAAAGGATCCACCTGAATACCTTTGTTAGAAACAATGAATCCTAGCAGTCTCCCCGAATCGACATAGAAAACACACTTTTGAGGATTCAAGTGAATTTTGTAGTATCTACATCGTTCAAAAATTAAACGCAAGTGATCTGAGTGATCGATCCTATTACGAGAATGTGCTTGTATATCATCAAGGTAAGGTTCCAAAATACATTTAATGTCATGAAAGGAAAAACTCATTGCCCACTGAAAGGTAGCCCGTGCATTTTTCAATCCAAAAGGCATTTTGTTGTATGCAAATGTACCCGAAGGACTGATGAAAGTTGTTTTATGTTGGTCCTCCAGCTTCATTTGAATTTGATTATACCCGGAGAAACCATCCATAAACGAAAAGACTTCACTCCCTGCAGAGGCATCAATGATTTGATCTATGAATGGTGTGTGGTAGTTATCCTTAAGACAGGCTTTGTTTAGATCACGATATTCAGTACAAATGCATATTGTCCCTTCCTTTTTTGTCGATAGGAATGGGGTTGTATACCCATTCTATCAAAGCTATTGGGTAAATGAAATCAGCTTTCAACAGTTTTTGAACATCATCCTTAGCAGCTGCCACTTTACATGGATTGATAGATCTAAGTTTTTATTTGAACGGGTTTGGAATCAAGGTATGTTCAGATTTCATGCTCGACTATTGATGGATCCATGTATAGCATATCCTCATATGACCAGGAAAACATGTCGCAGAATTCCTTAAACAAGGCCGTATAGATCACAATCTCATACAGAGAGTAGTTTGCACCGATGTGTACATTTTCCACAACGTTTGGGTTTGCAGAGATGTTGATAGGAATAGTAGTGGAAATGTTTTCCATATTCCCCTCGGCAAAGATTCCTTCCCTTGGTAAGCAATTAATAGGTGTATCAACATCACTTTCCAGTCTCATATGGAACTCTTGGTTCTCAATCCTACTTAACTCTAGGAGAAAATAGGATCAATGGTGAGGATCCTCATAGATCTTATCTCGTCTGCACATAGCTTCCAGAATGGGTTCATCAGAAGGAAAAATCATATCTAAGAAGTCTCTAGAATGCAAAGAGTTCTCTGCCCAAGCAGGAAAATAGGCTTCTTCTGTCTCCTCTGAGACTATGAGAGGGACCGAAATGGGATCAACAGTGGTATGAACGATAGCTTGATAAGCTACTTCTGCTACCGATAAGGGCACTTCATGTTCATGATGGGAAGGAATAACCCAAGGATTTGTTCTATCAACAACCATTGTAATAGACTTCCCTACACTAGGAGAACCTAAATAATTAATTGAAGCTAGAAAATCGAATGTGCCCATCAATGATTCATATATTCCATCCCCTAAGCTCTCTAAAGCAGGTTTAACCTGATCAACCAATGGCACAGTGGACTCATTAGTTTCCATGATGCCCTTTCGAGTAAACCTGAGTTGGTCTACACTAACCAACTTCCCTTCATGTGGAAAAACTACTACCTGAAGTACGGCTGATGGAATAAGAGAAATGGCAAAAGTCCAACTTCTCCCTAGGAGAAAGTTACAATCAAAAGGTGCATTAATCACCTCTACCTCAACAGACACTACCTTCCCTACCAACTTTATTTCGAAAGCCTGAAGGATACCATCAGGAAAAATTGACCTTCCATCAAAAGCAGTAAGTAGGGTGTTCGATGGAACTAGCTCTGGAGATCCAAGAGCTTTCCAACAAGATAATGACATGACACATGTGGAAGAACCCTCATTGACAAATTCCCTTCCAATGGTTTTTCCACCATGGATGACATCTATCAATACAGTTACATCATAAGGTAGGTGAATTTTGGCACTAGACAAATTAAATTTCGCCATGAGGCTCTATGAATCCATACTACCTAAGGCTTTTGTACCACCTCTAAAGATGACATCGCACAAGGGGTTTGGGATAAATATTCAACTACAGAGTAGTTGGCTGTGGCCCTAGCATTGTAATTGTGGAAGGTTTTATTGAATACACCTTTCGATATCTTGGGCATAGGTTCGACAGGTTTTTCAATCATGAGAGGGTTGTAAGTTTCACCTGTAGACTTACCCTTCTCCGAAGCCTCTGTCTCATATTTCTTGTTCCTAGTCTAGAGTAAAGTCTGGGATCAAACCATGTTGACATAATTTGGGTCAGGATCATTTGGGGTTCCCCCTGTTACATTTGAAGCAGAAGCAGAATTATGTCCTTGGGGAAAAGGATCCTTCAGGAAAGCCAGTTGTTGGCCTTTTAGAAGCTTCTGATCTTGGTCCATGAGGGGACATTGCTGGGTCAGGTGATCTTCTTAGTACAACTTACATGGGAATTTCACCTTCTTATTTTCCTTTTTTCCCCTATCAGCACTGTTTGTAGGTTTTGGCTTGTTTTGGTTTCCCTCACCTTTCTTACCTTTCTTTTTTTTCCCATCGGGATGCTGATTTCCCTTTTGAGAAGATTGTGCAAAAACATTTGCATTCTGGGGTGAGGGGGCAGCCTTTTCTACCTCCATTGTAGAATGTTTGAAAGAAAACTCATGGAGTTGTTTAGCCAAAGACTCTATAGTGGGAGATTTCACAGAACCAACCACACCATCAACATGGGGTCCAGGCTTAGGTTTCTCTACATTATGTGTTGGCCTCGGTGCATCAGGGATGATTTCATATAAAATATGAGACTGAGAATATATCAAATCTAGTTTCTGGGCCTTGAGGATAGCCTCTTCCTCATTGGTCACTCCTAAAGTAGATACATCCTTATATATATATATATGGCAATAGGGATTTAAGGAACGATTCTAGTAAAAACTCGGGAGGAATAGTGACCTTAATATGGCTATTTTGTCTTCTCCACTCTTAGATGTGATATTAAATATGAGTGACCTTGTCTTGTCGAAAGGTAGACAACAAGTCTGTCCTGAAATCATACCGGACAAGAAGTTGGAAGTGACTAAGGAATACATTAGCCAAGTCCCAAAAACTATCAAACGCAGCGGAGGGCAGTTCAATGTACCATTTTGCTGTGGTACTAGTCATATTTATTTGGAAAAATATCAACCAAGTTGTGTCGTCATTCAGTGAGTTGGAAGAGCAGCACAAGTGGATAGTGGTGACTTGAGCTCCTCGGTGATCACCAACTTTTCGTTCAAATTTTGGGATATCCAAGGGAATCTTGGTAGGAACGAGTGGCCAGGAGGAGTTATGTCTCATCGGGTCATTCATTAGCTTTGACAAGTTTGGTAAGTTTAAAGTTTCTATCAAAGGGAGCTTAGGTCTAACCGGAGCATGAAAAATAGTAGCTTAGGGATTAGAGGGAATTTACCCTATGCTCCTAGATGTGAAGCTGGGGTTGCCCCCTGCTTCTAGTTGCAAACTGGTCATGCCACTTTGGAAAGGAATCCACCCATAAGCCAGTGTATTGTTCATGTGTAGTGCAGTGTATGAGGTTCAAGCTGGCCCAGTTGAAACTAGGGTTTGGAACACAGTAGCATGTACCCCTCCACTAAAAAGAGAGAAAGGAGAGCTCATGAAAGGAATTGAAACTGGAATTTTAAAGCCTTGACTATAAGGACTAAGGTTTCATAACTACACCCCTACATACGCGGGTGTTGGACCTACATATGGAATGGATGGGGGAATGTGCCCCTTATTCCAAGGAAAACCCTAGACAACTCACTAGGATCCTATAGTACCACTCTGAACAGTGTGTGCGAAGGAATTAGGAACAAAAGGTACACTAGCAATCCTAGTGACCACTCCACTATAAGTTCCTTCTAAATTTGTGGAAGCAGATGGTTGAACCACCCGGCTAGCTCGAGTTAAAGGTGTAGTAGGTATAATTGTTCTAGGTCCACCAACTGGGGGAGGTGCCACCCCTTCAGCTAGAGCAAATGAGGTGGATGTAGAATAACTTTCTCATGCAACAGACATTAGTCTACCCAGAGGGAAACCAATCACGGGTGAATTGAAAGGACGAACCTGGATGATCGCAAGATTGTTTAGGTCTATTAGAGGTGAATTAAAGTTCCTTGCAAACTCATCAGCCTGCAAGTGTTCTATCTCTACTGTAGTTAAATCAAAATAGTTTGTTCTAAGTTTTGGTTCACCTGAAACTTCACTAACTCCTATCAGTTAAAAAGAACCGTCTATGTCTAATCTCCACCTTTGATGGGGAGGTGGAGGATCCAATGTAATAAGTGGATGAAAGTTTTGCAACCTTCATGACCTTCTGAGAGATTGGTCCTCCAGGATTGTAAATTTGACTCTTCACACCCTAAGGTTGGATAAACATAGACAAACCACAGAGTAATCACTAAAAAATTTCCTAAAGTCTCAACAGTCATAAGGGGTATAAGATATGCTTTCCCAAAGATATCTAAGAGATAGTTTCTTGGTTTCCTTGAAGAGATTGTTAGGCACAAGCGGAGGAATCACACACCACCCTCCTACACTTTGAACAAGGGTTACCTTCCATGTCTGTCCAAGGTCAACCAGAAATAGCCTTTCGGTTTACCTGTGTATAAACCCTAGATGTCAAAGAGACTAAAGGATACCTTAACTATATCAATATTATTGGGCGATAGTCGCACGCTTGGTTCATATGCATGGATAGGGTAGCAAAGCCCAAAACTCTATCTAGGATAGAATCCCCAGATGCGCAAAAACCTTGGTCTATGTTTTGACAAGGAATCATAGGGTTATCTCCTCAGTCCAATCCTCCATGTGGCATCATTCTTAACTCCCATTTGAGAGGAGCTTCCCTGATAGTACCAACATAGCAAAGGATTTACCTATCGATTGGCCAACTATGTCTAAATTCAAACACTTGTGGAGAGTTTGCACTTCTTTTCCCACAAGTCTAGCCTAAGCTAGTAGGTGTATGACCCTATAAAACAAAACTTTACTAATAAATTTTAAATTATAGCGTTCATTTTAAGGGCTATTCTTAGTCAGAGGGTAAGTGGCGTGAATGACTACAATATTATAGACTCAATATGAAAACTAAAAAAGGTGTATAAAATGAATTCCAAAACAAATTACAACTAATTAAATCAAGCTTCTTTTCTTTTTTGTAAATATGAGCTAATGAGATTACAACTAAGTATGAGAAGACAAAGACTTGTTTTTGTAATTTTTGAAATTTTTATTCAAAAATACTGGAAATAAAACTACTACATGCAACTAAATGCGAAAGTATCAAATGTTTTTTTTTTCACTTTTCAAATTCTTCAAAAAATTACCATGTACCTAAATGTAAAATTTCTTTAGTATGTTTGAATAATCATTCCATAAAGAAAGCAATATGAAGTATACCGGACTTGCAATAACCAATTTCAACCACTTAAGGAGGAGACTTGGTAAACACCTAACTTGGGAAGAATCAATGAATAAAACCCACTGAAATTACTAAAGGAGAACTGACAAACTGATATCAGAGCACCAGGTATCCAAAATCTTGATGACTAACTCATATACACAGCACTGAACCTATCACCGAAATAGGAGAACCCACTTCGAATTGCTTAGTGCAAGAAGACTCAAACAATAAAACTCAAAGGCTTAGTAAAAAGAACAAAGAATGGTGTACAATACTTTCAAACTTACAAGAAGATGCCAGCAACAGAAGACCTTCAAGTAGACAAAAATCCAAACAAGACAGGGACAAGGAACCCTCCCTAAAATTTTATGTTGTTAGAGGACGTACGTGAATGTCTTATAGGGAAACCCATGTACTGTACGTGACTGTATTATAGAGAAACCTATGTATACAATTTGTTATACATGACTGTGTAGCACAGCAAACCGCGTACGCAACAAAAAAAAATTGAAAAAAGAAAAAAAATAATACAGGTCTCTGAACACACTATTGCAAATCAAAGGAAAGATAGACAACCACACACTGAATCAAATAAAAGACTAGGAAAGTATCTATAGGACTAACCCACAGAAGGCTGGACTTCCCAATGCAGTCGCCAGTTCTATTGTTCAGGATAAAGCACCCTTGTAACCTAGGGTCTAGGGTTACCAACTTACTACTAACTTGCAGACAATCAGCCTTACTAGAGAATGGAAAGGGAATAGGAAGAAAGTATTGACTTACCCGATTACCGATGGTTGATCCAATCTTGACCTTCTCCTGCTCCTCTTCTCTCCAAAGATTCCAGGGATGCACCTCTTTCAACTGCAAAGAGAAAATCCTTCAAGTAATATCTCATGCATATATATATCGTAGGTTACATGAACAATATGTCAAACATATAATCAAATATGTTCGTTAACCAAAATACATGAAATAGACTCAACACAAGCTTGGAAGAAGAATTCTCTTTATTAACAATCGGTGAATGAGATAAGAGTACAATCTAGCTTCTAAGACAAGGAATCCTCTGCAACCAAGGTACTCTAAGTTCTACTGCTCCAAGCTTTATGAAGATATACCACCAACATAACTTTTCTCTCCAAAATTGATTGATTAGTCCCTGCCCCAAGGCCTCTATTTATACTTTGGGAAAAAGAGTAGTTTTGAAGGTTGGTATGGTTGAAACAGTTGGGATAGTTATGGATTTGGGCCCAACTAATCTCATCTAATTACATTTTATATTTTTTAAAGTCAAAACAAGGCATACATGGCTATTAATATCGGCAACCCACGTATGACACGCAAGTTGCTCGAAGGAAACCTGCATACGCAAGTGTACGCAGGTTGCAATGCAAATAATAACGTACTGTATGTGAGTTGAAATGCATATAGTCATGTATGCAACTCAACACTTAGAAAAAAGATATATAAAGCTGGTTTAAGGGTAATGTATCCTAGGTCATTCCCATCTATAGTGTTTTGGCAACTTCAATCCTAATTTGTCTTTTTGTGTACCAACATAAAGAATGTTGGCCCTTAGACAGAGAAGTGCCATTTGGGCTGATAAAAGGATGTATGGAGGATTTCTCAATTTACTGAGTGGAAATGGTATGGTAACAGTATTATGGAAAAAGTGGGGTGTGAATACTGGAAAATAATTGTTTCTGACTATACTCACAAGATAGAATAATGGAAAAAAGGGATAAGAATTATTTGATAGAGACCTTCACACTGTTTTTATAATATGGTTTTAGGTTTTTTTACCTTTTCTCTCTTTTAGGGTTTTGGAACCCTATTTATGGTTTTAAGCCCTCTTTTGGGTTTTTAGCCGTTTTTTGTTTTTTATCGCTTTTTGGGGTTTTTAGGCCATTTTGGGTATTCTGGGAGAGAATGAGGGTAAACCATAGTTGTGGAGGTCAAAAATAAGGGAAATATGGTATGAATATGATTTATGTATGTGGTTTGGACTATGCAGAGCTTGGTCAATATTTTTTTGCGTTAACAGTGTAAAATATCCTAACACCGCACTCAAGCAAGACATCAAGATACCAAATTCAATATAAGGACATACGGAAATAATATGAATAGGTAGGGATCAAGAGTCAGATCCTCAGATTAGTTTTAGATGTCACAACGCATCATATACCATAGGGTCCAACAGTGATATGAACCAACGAGGATTGTGATCATACCCTTAGTTGTATACCAGATTACCCAGACAATACATGCATAGTATCCCCTCAAGTGTTGGTCTCAGTGTATTGCGACAACAAGAAAGACAAATACATAACTCATATGGTATTAGGACTTTATGAGGGTATCCCGATATACACAAGCTATGTGGGAGATCAAATTCATAGTAGTGATGTCTAATGCACAACTGTTTGAAAGGGGCCTTCCTATATAATGTCAAGTATGTGAAAGAATCTTTCGATATATCATGAAGTATGTGAAATAAATTTCTATATACCAAGTAGTACATGGAAGAACCACACACTCCCTTGGATGAAATGCAGGAAAATAACACTAACTCCTATGCTTTAAGAAGTCATAACACGTCTCTAATCTAACTCACAATCTTTCTAAAAAAATTAAATTAAGGATCAATTAATTCAATTTTTAACAATTAAGTAGACTAATTGAGTTTATACTTGACACAAAACCATGGAAATGGATTAACTCTGCAAGCAATTATTTTCGATGAATCTCTAATCTACAAGAGAGAAAGATATTTCATATACATGCAAATAATCATCTAAAAAAGGATAAATATTTTATTTTCCTTCAGTTAAAAGATATGCCTAAACCAACTTTAAAAAAATTCACTACTTTTGGATTCAAATATAATAAAAAATCCTTCAAATGAGCACAACACTAACCTACTCAAGACAAGAAAATATGAAAGTAAATGGATCATCCAAAGATTTCATATCTTCTATTTGAAAACCAATTTAAAATCAGATTTATTGATAAAAATGTCTAATGAATAGAACAATTTAATCACTATATGATTCAAAATTACAAATTCCACAATAAATCAAACAATTGATAAGAAAAAAGATAAAGAAACAGTTCTGGAAGCATAAATCACTATGAAATATCAGTAAGAAACCAAGCTAGAGGGAAGTAGAAAATATTGGATGAAATCAAACTAAATTTGAATAGGGAGACACATGTTGCAAGTATACAACATAGTGTAAGAAATAGGGAGACACACTTTATACAAAGGAAAGGTGCATTTGTGACGCACTGTGTTTGATCTAGGTCGTGCCCATGTGGATGCTGGGGACAACAGTCAACTAAATGAGTCGATTTTTGTTATGGCGGGAGCATATGAAAGAATCAACAAAAAAGGAAACACACTAAGTTGACAAGAAATATACACATAGACAATATGCAAGAATTTGAACCAATTTATTAACTCTACTCCATGAACGATGGAGGAATCAGATGATGACTAGAAAGATGATCATAAAACTGATTGAATATGATATATTACATTAATGTACATGCATATATAGGATGTTGATATGCTTGGGTGACTACTCGATATATTCAGTTACAAAGAAGCTATAAGGGCTGGGAAGTTCAACCGTAGATGAGCATGTTAGTATGTTGCATGTCGAGGAGAACCTGTCGAGGTTAAAATACCGGCTAAACATAAGGTGGACCTATCAATGGTGAACCTATCGAAGCTGAATGTGTCGAAGGAGAAACTGTCTAAGGCGAACCTGTTGGCTACTGATTGGATCATTCCTCAGTCCTTAAGAGACAATGGTCTCCATTGTGTATTCATTCAGGTGAGGAAACTTGTTGGAGACTTCATTACCAGAGTACCATTTTAATTTGTGTGGGGAGCAATCCAACTTTAGCCAGTTGAAACAAGGGAATGGTGTCCGTCCTTGTAAGTCGTATGCATCATCCCACAATGGTGTTGCAAAGAAGATATTCCTGAACATTTGGATGGATGTGTTCGGGTTCTACTATCTGCAAGTCGTTATGTTCCAACAATGGTCCATGGTATGGTTGAAGTAGATATACATTGAAAAATGGATGTAAGCCAAGGCATGAAAGAATGTTGAGTTGAAAAACATTTTCTCCAATCTTTTTAAGGATACTGTATGGACCATCTCACAAGGATTTCATATTTCGGTATGGACTAGTGAAGCGCTCCTTCTTTAGATGTAACCAGACCTAATCCCTAATTTGGAATGAATGAGGAATGAGATACTTGTCATGTCATGCCTTAGATTTTGCATTATCTCATTGCAACATGTCATGTTGTCGCTTCTGGATGTTGTAGATTTGAACTCTAAACTTCAACGCTTTCTCCACTTCTTGTCATTCGAATTCGGTGTCATTCGATTGTGTCGAGGAACTAATTAAATTGATAGCTGCTGAGGGTTGAAATCCTTAACAAATATCAAATTAACTCTTTCCTGTAGAGTTGTATTGAGCATGATGGTAGCTATACTGTATGTATGGAAATTTGTCATCCCATGTTCAACGGTGCTTGTGGTTGTACATGTGAATAAATTGTATGGCTAAGCTATTTACAACTCATGTCCATCTGTCTGTCTGTGGATGGAAGGTTGTCGACCAAGAAATTCCCGTGTCAAGCTGTTTCTAGAGATTTTTCCAAAAGGTTCTAAAAAATATAGGATCTATATCAGAAATAATGGTGGTCGAAAGGCCATAATGTTTCCACACATGTGCAAAAAAGAGATAAGCAGTCTGTTGTGTTGTTGTAGTCTTCTTGCATGGTATGAGTATAGCCATATTGGAAAATATGTCAACTACTACTAATATCGTGTCATGTTGATGTTTGGTACTAGGATATCCCATCAATTATTCCATTAAAATAAATTATGATGGTCGGCTATGAACTAGAAGGTGTGTATACAGTCCTTGTTGTCTATTCGGCAGTTTAGCAATGGCACAAACCATGTGCGATCGAATGTACTAGTTGACATCAAATTTAAGTGTAGGCAAGTAGAAATACTTTTGGAAGATAACAAGTTTTTTTGTAACTCCAAAATTTTCTGCAATAATGATGTAGTGCGCGCCCCAAATGAGCTTCTGTCGATGCTCACTATTCAGTACACAAAGTTGTCCTAGCTTGTATAGCAAGGTGTCTTTTACGAAGTAGTCGACAGTCCAAAAATTGTGGGTCTAAAGCTGTCGATAGATTGTAGAAAAATCATAGTCTACTGAATACAATTACGACCAAGTAGTGGTGTCATAGCACTCCATACTCATCACTGTAGACAGTCGAGTAATGGTTGGTCTTCTGATACAATCAACGGTGGCATTGGATTTTCCTTTCTGATACTTAATTACCAACTAAAATTGTTGCAGGTAATTAATCCACTTGATTTTCTGGGTTGTCTGTAGTTTGGACTGAGTTGGAGCGAACTACAATGGTTTATGGTCAGTGAGGATGACCGTTTCCTTCTCAAGAGTGTAGTGTCACCATTTCTTGAGAACTTGCACAATCACATACAGTTCTTTTTCTAATGTCAAGTACCTTTTAACTATGTCACTGAAATTATCAGAATGAAATGTGACTGGGTGACCTTACTGAGTGATCACTACGCCGAGGGCATAGTCCGATGCATCCATCTCACTCTCAAAGGGATGATGCAAATCAGGCAACACAAGTACTGGTGTAGTACAAAGCTTGTTTTTTATTTTTTCAAAATCTTGTTGTTTTGTGGGTGTCCATTTGAAGAAAGTTTTCCCATTTCCTTTTTCCAACTGATTCAAAGGCCATGTGATGTGATTGAAGCCAAGTATGAATCGTTGATAGAAATTTCCAAACCAAGAAAACTTCTTAGTTCTTGAATATTTTGAGGAATGGGCCAATCTTTGAGGATCTGTACTTTCTATGGGTTGACATGAATGCCTGTAGAGTAAATTACATACCCCAAATATTTGATGTTGGTCATCACAAATGAGCATTTTTCCCTGTTCCAATATATCCGGTGTTGCTAGAGAGTGTCAAAAACTTGTTGAAGTTTTTGGACATGTTCTTCCCATGATCAAATGAAAATAAAAATATCGTTGAGATAGAAAATGACACATTTATCGATGAAAGATCGTAGAAGGTCATCCATATATCTCATGAAGGTTGCAGGTGCATTGGTTAAGCGAAAGGAATGACTAACCATTCAAACAATCCTTCCTTGGTCTTAAAAGTCATTTTACATACATCAGTGGATTCGATTGGAATCTAGTGGTATCTCGACTTGAGGTCGTGTTTCGTAAAGAAGTTAGCACCTTTATGATTGTTCATGAGTTCATCAATCAATGAAATAGGGTATATGTTCTTCACTAAAATTTTATTGATAGCCAGATAATCGATGCAAATGCGCCAAGTCTCGTATTTCTTTGGAGCTAAGACGACTAGACTTCCACAAGGAGAGCAGCTGGGGAAAATATGACCCTTGTCGATCAAATCCTCGATTTGTCTACGAATCTATTCATTTTCAAGAATGGATATTCTGTAAACATATGTATTGGGTAATGAAGAACCAAGAACAAGTTCAATGAAGTGTTTTACCTGACAGTGCAGAGGTAATCCCTCCGATGCTTGAAATATGTTCTGGTATTCCTCAAGAATGTTGTCGATTTGTTGTTGTTTTCTGGAGTTGCTTTGGTCGGTGAGTTGACTCATTGTTGTAGTCTCCCTAGAATGTTGAGGCCTTATCATGATCAATGAAATATTTTGAGCATGATTGGTAAGATTCTTTGTTTGTTTTGCAGATATCATAGCAACCGTTGAGGTGGGTTGTCACTCTGGTATGCCATACCATTGATTCCATATTTTCACAATCACGTTCGAATGTCATGAATGATATGTACCATGTCAATCCCATAGGTATGGTTTAGTGAATACAACGTCGCCTATGTAAAGCGGTGCCACGTCACATAGTACTTCATCTTCAAATCTCTTAATGAAGCAGGTGAGTCGACATTGTCGTGTGATCCTTAGTTCCTTTCCATCCTTCATCCAACTGATATTATAAGTCTAAGTATGTGGAGTGGTGACAAGACCTAATTTCTTCACAAGATTGTCAGAAACGAAGTTCTTCTAGCTACCATTATCCAAAATCATGTGTACTGGATGGTTATGAGCCCATATTTATGTATGGAATAGGCATTTTCATTTCTCCTGATCGATGATGGTTGAGTCTTTCAAAGTGGTCAAGGTTGAATCCAAAATATTTGATGCATCTAGATCAGATTCTACCAGGGTTTTGTCGGACAAGTTAGATGTCGACAATTTTTCCAAAAATGTCTTTCGAGCTTTGCATTCTGATGTATTATGCCATGTTGAACTATGATAATCACAACATTTCTTGATAGGAATCTATTTGTTGCAATACTTCTTATATTTCTGAAAGTTCTTCTTTTGATGATCAGGATTTGGTGGAATCGGCTGAGAAGGCTTCTTGAACTTGTTGGATTCTGCTCGTGACTTCTTGTCGGATGTTCAACCTGTCGGCTTGTTCAAGAAATGTATTTTTCTTTATGTTTAGCTTCAATCTTGCTAACGTAATTAAATGCATTCGCAAGCGTACTGATAGTTAGAAAATCCATCTCTTTCTAAATGTACGAGGATAACCCACTAACGTACTTCAGGAAAAGAAATTTCTCTTCTTCTTGGACGTGAATTCTATCCATGAGTCGGTAGAACTCATCGGTGTAACTATGTACGAACTTGTCTTTCAAATCCCTTAGTTGCTGCCACTTATTATACTGTTTTTCAAGGTAATTGGGAGGGTAGAACTCTTTTTGGAAATATTCGATAAATTTTACCCATGTGCCGATGGGGTCTTCTTATTTTTCCATCTTTGTCGATAGGTTCTCCCAGGAGTAGTGTGTATAAGTTGACATCTTTAAGGATGCAATGGTGATATTTTCCATTTTGGAGAGATTATTTACTGAATAGTACGATTCCAGTTATTGTACCCAATTGTCGATGA
This sequence comes from Pseudotsuga menziesii, assembly GCA_001517045.1. Taxonomy (NCBI): domain Eukaryota; kingdom Viridiplantae; phylum Streptophyta; class Pinopsida; order Pinales; family Pinaceae; genus Pseudotsuga; species Pseudotsuga menziesii. The sequence goes on from LPNX010561084.1 coordinate 77,244, forward strand.
ATTCCATGTCAATCTTTCCTTCAAGGTTTGGTATGTTCAGATTCATTTGCACTTTGAAGGGGATGATTTTATCAAAGTTAGGTCATGTCAAGGATTCCCTGGAGTTCAAGGTGGCTCGCATGAGAACCTCAATTAAGTGGGTGAACATTTCGGTTCACTAGTGATCTGTTTCTTCTTCCATGACTTGCTCTGTCTCATCAGTTGCATCTCTATTATTTTCGTCTTTGGCCATCTTTTCTGAAGTTGAAGGAAGTGTTTTCTTTTGTTTTTGTGTTTATCAGTGTGTTTGAATAAGAATAATTTAAATAAGCTCGATGGAAGTGCTTATGTAACCTAATCTCTGAACAAAATATTCTTCTGATACCAATGACCAAGGTCGTGCCCATGTGCATGTTGGGGACAATAGTCGGCTGAATGAGTCGAGTTTTGTTATGGTGGAAGCATATGAAAGAATCAACAAAGTAGGAAACACACTAGGTAGATAAAAAATATATACACATGCATTATTCAATAAGTCAAACCAATTTATTAACTATGTTCCATGAACGATGGAGGAATCAGATGATGATCAGAAAGATGATCGAAGATGATATATTGCATTAATTTACATGCTTATATAGGATGTATAGATTCTTGCTTAACTACCCACTATGTTTGGTTACAAAGAAGTTATAACGGTTCATAAGTTCAACCATCATTGAGCATGTTTGTATGCTATATGTTGAGGAAGACCTATCGGAGGTGAACCTGTCAAGGTGAACCTATTAGTTGAACATAAGGAAGACCTGTGGAAGGTGAACCTGTCAAGGGAGAACTTGTCGGCTGCTGGTTGGATCACTGTCAAAATGTAAGGAGCATCAAATTGGTAGTGACACGCTGTATATGAGATAAAGCATGGTGGCTAACAAAAAAGTTGAAAAATATAAATTTCATGCTAATAACCAGAATCTAAATTTTGATATTTAATAGTATAATGGAGACAAATAAATCAATCAACGAGATGTAATATACTAGTTCAAACTAAGGCTGGATATAAATAAAAAACAAGGAAATAAAGGAGATTTTTTGACACGCACCTTGTCGACAAGGGTTCAGTCTACAGACTTATCGATCCTCATCACTACAAACTCCATAAAAATCATCGTGGAAAGGTTTTACCCTATCCGAAAACACATGCGAAGCAGATGCAGTCTCACCCAAGATGTATGAGGGAGGGCTCAAGGAAACATGGTTTCATATATAAAAGATGAATTCTACACTATCTCTTACTCTATCACAACATCACTCAGATATCTAGGGTTTAAGCATATTGTCTATTATATCTACCTAACATTAATCAGATATACCTATTATCATCGTTCAAAATAATTCTTATTTAGATTTTGGATTGACATGGGCATTGCGACATCATATTTCAGATAAACTCAAAATCATATAAACAAAGACATCAACATGTATTAACCCAATGAACCCTGTAAGGATTCACATCATTCATATTTAAGCATATAAATTCATAGGTCACAACCTAACGAAGTTCGCAAGATTCAAAAAAACAGAGGTGCCAAACATAGTTTCATCATCAACATCATATTCATATTATTCCCGAAACATATCACAGAAGACAAGAATTCCTTAGTCGATTAGCCTTAGCTCAGAAATATACTCATCGACGGGTCAATTCACTTACAACAGAACTGATTGAATGATCTAGAAAATAAATCCTTAGTGTTTACATCCCAAATCAATCATTTCTCTATGATAATTCTCTTTACAATTGTAATTCTATTTATAGGCTTACTAATCCATTACAAAAATGGTCCACATAACCGACTTCCTAACAAACTTGACCAAAATGACCAAACTTGTCAGTATCCTCTTTCATCGAGTTTGAATTTTCCTTCCTTCACTTGTCGATACCATATCCAAAACTACTATTTTTCCTAGTAAGGGCCAATGCCAATTTTGCACAAAGGGCCAATGCCAATTTTGCACAAGGGAATCAATTTTTAATTGAAATATCCTAAGAGACTGTGGACATCATGACAACATCCTCCATGGAAAAACATAGTATTGGGATCTTATGGAACCCAATTATGCTGCTCGATTTAGATTTTGACCCCCTTAATGTAAGATTAGTAGCTGTTCCACTAAGAAAAATCCTTTTGTCCTATCTGGTTGAATAAAAGTAACATTCATCCATGAGACTCAGGATGCAAGGAATGCAACGAAATAGATAGTTTCATGATTCGATGCATAGTTTTTGTACTATATACATTTGAAAGTATCCATGTAAATCGATTTAGGGACACATGGTGAATTGCTCCTAGGGACTAAAACCATTGTTAATCATTCAAATCAATGGTGACATATTGTTCATATTTGAAACTACATATTGGTTAATGACGACATTGCATTTGATAATATAACATTTTCAATGATAGCATAGTGTCTACAAACTAGGGTTTGTAGGGTTTAGAATACAAACAAGGGTTTGTGCTACAAATAGGATCTCTAGATTTTAGGATATAGAGTAGGGTTTAGGCTACAAACTAAGGATAGGATAGGTGGTTTAGGTTAGTGTAGTCTAGGTTATATGAAGGTAGTCTAGGTTAGAAAGTTTTAGTATGTTGCATTATTTTAGGCTATATTAAAGTTAGGATGGTAAGGGTAATGGAGTGTATGAGATGTATGTCGAGGCTAGGTTAGGAAATATTACTCTAGGGATTATGGAAGTCTTTAAGGTAGGATATGGTGGTGTGTAGGATAGATTATAGTTAAGGTAGACTAGGATATGTTATGGTAGTTTATGTTTAGTTTAAGGAAATATTAGATTAAATTGGTTTTAGATAAGGTATGATTTTTTACAATAGGTTATGTGTTTATTGTCGGCATGGTAGGGTAAGATATAAAGTGGAGGATGGAGGGTAGTGTAGGCTTGGTTATGGTAGGATAAGATAAGGATGGGTAATCTAGATATGATCTAATTTTGGGTATGTTTCATAGGGTAGGTTATATAGTGGAGTTGTTTAGGATAGAGAACATGGTTTATTTAAGTAGTTTTCTTTGCTTGATCAAGGTAAGGATAGGCCATTTGTTTAGGTAAGTGCATACTAACTTATATTAACATAGTTTAATTTAGGAATTTTTTGGTAGGTGATGTTAAGGTAGTAACTGGGGTGAGTATAGTTTAGTCTAGATCACAATTTAAACATATATAATTTTTCCCTCTCATAATTAATCCACATGAAAATATAACAAATTAATTAATTTAAGGACATCCTTAAATTAATATTACAATAAAAACGAAAAAAACAATATGATTGTAAATGACAAAACAATTCCCTATGTATGGGATAATAATTATACTAGAGATGTCTAAGGTATTGAATTATAGTCCAAGGATGAAAATGTTAGGGTGCACAGGGTACTCCCAAAGGACCGAACACCAAGAATAGCCGCTTCACACAAACAGATCACAGATCAATACACCAATGTTTGTCACGTGGTTAAAACCCTCGAGAGGGAAACAGTCCACGGCCCCGGCCAAATAGCTACTCGGAGCAATTTATTATGCAAAAGAAAGAAAGTTACATGAGCTTCTCATAATCGATCAACTAGCCAAGGACCGTCTATGCTCTTTAAATAGAGATCATAGACCAATCGGGTGTTAAGCCACTGATCAATGGTAGGTATGATCTGAGAGAAGTTGAACCGTCAGATCACTCTATGTCTAGAACATATCGTGACCGTCGGATTAGAATATTTACAAATGCATACTAATACATACTAAAGAAACACACTTTTACCTAACGGATATATTACACAAGTTGATCTTAAATAACTCCTAAGTGTCTAAATATCCTAACATCCCCCCTTAAGAACAACTTGGGATAGGATTGAAGGATTTACAAAAGTGACACTATTAGGAGAAGGAAAGAGGCATTAGAGCCTATCCCCCCTTAAGGACACATTCCTGAACTCCTAACATAGACCGAAGTTTACAAAACTTCGCTTCTGTAAGAGACTTGGTGAAGATGTCTGCAACTTGATCATCTATAGGGAAATAGAGCACTTCAATAACATGATCATGAACAAGATTTCTGATGAAGTGCATGTGTAACTCAATGTGTTTGCTGCGCTGATGTAGAACTGGATCTTTGGCAAGCTTGATGGCACTTTGATTGTCGCACCAAAGTGGAGTAGGATGCTGCTGCTCGAATCCAAACTCAGAAAGGATCTGTCGAAGCCATAAAGCTTCCTGACTGGCATTAACTGCAGCTCGATATTCTACTTCTGCTGAAGAAAGAGAAAGAGCTTGTTGTTTCTTACAAGCCCAAGTGATAGGTCCAGAGCCCAGACTGAAAACATAACCTGCAGTAGACTTTCGATCATCAGGATCACCGGCCCAATCTGAATCAGTGAAACCAACCAACAAAGGTTTCCCCCTTGTACTGTAATGAATCCCAAACTGAATTGTACCTCGAATATATCGAATTATTCTTTTTGCTGCTTTCCAGTGACTTTCATGAGGAGTTTGCATGTAACGGGCAACACGACCAACGGAAAAGGAAATGTCAGGATGGGAATGAGTCAAGTATAAAAGGCTACCAACAAGCTGACGATACAAGGTGGCATCTACTTCAGGGGAAGTACAATTGGTAGAAAGTTTGACTCCAGACTGGAAGGGGGAAGGGGCTGGTTTACAATCTTCCATGTGGAAGCGACGAAGAAGGTCACAAGCATACTTAGACTGGGAAAGAAAGATTCCTTCTTTGGTTTGCAATACTTGGAGACCAAGAAAATAATGCAAATGTCCTAAGTCTGACATTTCAAAAGTTTTCTTAAGACTGGATTTCACATGGGTTATAAGGTTAGGGTCACTACCAGTAAGGATAAGATCATCAACATAAAGAACAAGTATGATGAGATGGTTTCCTACTTTCTTGGTATAGACATTGGGGTCAGAATGGCATCTAGAAAAACCAGTGTCAAGGAGAAAGCTATCCATTTTTGCATACCAAGCTCTAGGAGCTTGCTTAAGGCCATATAAGGATTTCTTAAGGAGACAGACAAGGTTAGAGTTATTCTGAACATATCCAGGGGGTTGTTCCATGTAAATTTCCTCATGTAAATCACCATGTAAGAAGGAAGACTTGACATCCATTTGATGGAATTCCCAGTTATGTAAGGCTGCAAGGGAAAGAACAAGGCGGATGGAGTTCATTTTTGCTACAGGGGCAAATGTTTCATTGTAGTCAATCCCTTCAACTTGGGAAAAACCTTTGGAAACTAACCTTTCCTTAAGTCTTTCAACACTTCCATATGATGCATACTTAGTTTTGTAGACCCATTTACATCTGACAAGTTTTCTTCCTTTTGGAAGAGAAACAAGATCTCAAGTATCGTTCGCCATTAAGGAACGATATTCTTCATCCATAGCTACATCCCAATCTGGATTTCCTGAAGCTTCTGCAAAAGTTTCTGGATCATGATTCTTGGAAACTTGAGCCAAAATAGAAGAGGCTCCCTGAAACTGAGAACGTGTTCGACGTTGATCTCTAGGATCACCAGCAAGATCACCAGCTGCTTCACATGTTGAACGGACCCATAGAGGAAGTATTGGTGCTGGTGCAATTGGAGGAACATGAGCAGGCGAAGGTGGATTTTCATCCTCACTGTCATCATCAGAAACTGGAGTTGGAAACCTGTCAAGGAAGCTGGAAGAAGAAGAAGAAGGCACATCCGCCGAATCAGGCTCGCAGGCCAAAGATGGCACACCCGCCAAGTTAGGCTCGCAGGCCAAGAGATTTTCATCAAATTTAACATCTCTTCTAATGATTATATCATGAGAATGTGGCTGAAGAAGTCTATAACCTTTTACATCTTCAGAATATCCAACAAATATGCACTTTTCACTTTTAGGCTGCAATGCTTTCCGTTTTTCATCCGGAATATGAGCTCATGCTTCACAACCAAACACACGAAAGTGACTTACATCTGGTTTAATTTTACTCCATGCTTCTTCCGGTGTTATTCCCTGTAAAACTTTAGTGGGTGTGCGATT